>VYZP01067483.1:32501-43307 GCA_013400635.1 Hypocryptadius cinnamomeus
TATTTCAAGAGAGGAGAAGTGTCCTACCAATCTTTCTTCCTATATTGATGGCTATATCTGTATTTCTGAAGAGTCAATATAGCCTGTGCTAGATTTTATTTTTGTGGTAAACACTAAATAAAATGAAAATGCTATTAGTTTTCTCTTGAGTTTACCAGTCTGGCAAAATACCCTGACTCACTTTCCAGGTAAACATTCACATTAAAGTACATCTTATGGACTCCTACATTTTTATTCTTGCCATTTTACAGTCGTTAACATTATCTATCTCTGAATTAAACTTCTTCTTTTTCTTAGGAGTGACATAAAAAAAAAAACTTCAAAAGTTTTGTTTGGTTGGTTGGTTGGTTTGGCTTTTTACAAAACAAGGAGCTGGAGCTTCCTGATAGTTAGGTTGGATGTTGTGCTGGGGTGGAGTAGGCTGATATTAAGAGGACCACACCAGCACCCAACATAGCTGTCAAAAGACAAGACCTACTTTTCAGCCTTTTTGGTTCCTTTTTCAAAAATATCGCAAGCCCAAGTTCCTTGCAAGGGCTGATGGAAACCTTGGAATGTCCTTGGGGAATCAAGACTGTGAGGACACCCACCCTGCTGTCCAGTGCTGCCCCACAGAGCCCTGGGGGCAGAGGGGAGGTTGTGGAACCACATCAGACCTTAATGCCAGATATAAACTCCTCTTTCAGTCAGAGCATTTGCTCCTGTCTCGAGTAAGCATTGTTCCTATACCCTCTGTATGTTTTCTAAACCTTTATCTGATCACCTTCTCCCTCTTTCCCATCTGTTTTGAAGCATAAGAAAACACACTGAAACCAACAGCTGTGTGCCCAAGCAAGAAACAGCAGCTGCCCATCACATCCTGGGGACAGCAGAGAAGCCGCTGTCTGAACACAGCTGGGAGCCACGGCATGGCCTCCCCCCTTGCAGGAGTCCTAATACAGCCAATTCCCCAATCCCACAGCTGCGATTCCCAGGCCGTGACAGGGAGACAAGGAGAGGTTATTTAGAGCTCTTAACTGACATCACCACCTCCCTGTTTGTATCCAGAGCTGCTCTGAAGACCTGGTGTCTGAGCGTGTAACTATTCATTATTGGGTCTCTCAAAGAGATCTGTGTCTGCTCACAGAGCTGCTGCGGGAGAGTCCCTTCTTGTCCCGGGATGAGCCAGAGCTGTCGCAATGCCCTACTTTCCCCTGCAGCCTAGATCTGCCTGTAGCTCCAAGGACACAGCTCAACCCACATGTCTCCAGGTTCACTTTGTCCTCTTCTCTAATGATCTCATTCTTGCCCCTGTCCTGTGCTCTGCCTCTAACTGTGCTTTCTCAGCAGCTCAGCATATCACATCAGGAATCTGGTTCACCTGGGAGAACAGCGCATTATTTTCCTTTGTTTATTCTTCAGTTGGATCAGTTTCCCAATGTGGTCCACTGGATGGACACAGAAATGCTTCTGCTAGCCTGAGCATAGGGCTACTCTGGGGTCAGGAACAAGCAGCTGTGGGCCAGGGATATGTTTTGAGACAGATCACCTCCTTTAACCATATCTCAAGATGTCTATCCCTGCATCAGTGCCTGCCCAGTGGAAGAAGCAGGAATAAGGGGCAGAGGAAGAGGGGTCTGGTAGCAGCTTGGTCTTGGATTGACTTAATTAAACCAACTTCAATTACTGAGGGAAAAGAAAAAGAAGAGACTTACCAGTTGCTTTCATTTATTCTGTTTTCCAGGAAAATCACTTAAAAAGATTGGGTAGCTGGACACCCTCCAATGATCTTGTAAATCTTTGGGTTTTTTTTACTGTTGCTTTGTCAGACTTGATAAACATCTCAAGGCTTGCCTATCTTTCCCTTTTATATTACTGGATGTAACAGAAGAGTCTATACCTTTATGTGAAGCTGGTCTCTGTGTTACTATTCACACTGATCAAGAACACAGTGAGCCCACTTATTTCTGTGGGCAGAGGGGCAGTTCCTGGCTTAAGCAATTCAGGACCTAAATAAACTCTGAGGGAGGAGGTCAGGAAAATTATTTTGAATATAAAATTCCAGAGAACAGCAACAGCAATTGAAGTCATAGCTCAAAAATGGCCAGAATACCATCAAAACTCTAATTGATCAGCATTTGACCAATTTCATGACACGGATTTGACAGAAGATTGTTATGTCAGGGCTACCTAAGGTGTGCTACTGCTACAGTGGCATGGGACTGGCAGAGAGAAAGCATCATAAACCTAATCCTAACCCAAAGAAAGCAGCCTCCCCAACGTTGATCATTAATGGGTCTCAAACAGGGAGGAATTAATGGAGTAATGGCCAGAGCTTTCTTAGAGACCCAGAGAAAAGTGATCCTTGTTTGTTGCAAACTTGAATTGGATCTTGAAGCAACTGAAATACACCCAGTTTACCAAATGACCTCAATTAGTGTAGCTAATTCTGAGCCTCATGGATTTTTCCAAGTCAAGCACACTCCAACATCTGCTTGCAATAAAATCAGACGACAGTGCTTCTACACGTACAGCGGAAGATGCCTGTCCCTTAAAACAGGAGCCCTCCCATCCATTAAACAGAGTGTAACTTCTGACTTGCTTCCTCCAGATATCAGTGGATGTAACTTAGAGGGTTTGAGATCTGAAACAAAAGAGGCTAAAAATGATCTTTTAATACCCCATTCTATTGGAAGTGGGGGTCTTGGCTACACTGTCTGATTACTCAGGTGGGTAAACTGTGGGTAAAAGTGCATGGAAATACGTGCCCTGCTCCACAGCAGACAAACCCACCCACACAGCGGTGAGAAAGGGTTTGAGTGCCGTGAGTGGAGCATGGTTATTACCAGCCAGCTTCAGCCTGCCTGATGCTGAGTTAACATGCCATTTTCCCTGTGCTGTCAAAGCCTTTGTCACTGTAATAGCCTGTTTCCTCTTTTTGTTAATATCTCTGTCAAGTGAATGAAGCAGCAGAATTGAAAGTGCCATGGTGTGCGATAGCACCGTTCTGCTCAGGCTGCGCTGGCAGCCTGCTGTGTTTTGATTAACTGGATGTTCCTCTAAAATTTGTATGAAATTATTTTTCCATGGAAGTGCAGGGTGATGAAAGGAAGAAGTGGAGGGAGCTGGAGGCTGGTTGTTTGGTCACTCAGGAGCAGGCAGGGCTGATCAGGCTGTGCCTGCCTGCGTCTGCTCCTGTGCCTTGCCCGTGACCTGAGGTCTGGCGAGGTGAAACGACTATTGTCCTCACAAGACACCTCCAGTTTCTACTCAGCTCTCCCAAGAAGAGTCTGTCAATAAATTCAAATTGTGACCTGCGATACATAGATGGTAATTTGGAATGAAACCCTTAAAGCCTTGAAGTACAAAATCTTTAGATATCTGGCAAGCATGTTCAGTATATCAACCTGTATGTACAGACACTGTCATCCCCACCACACATAAACACCACAGTACAGGGGGGAGGATGTGCTGACTTTGAGTTCTGCAAATTTCTCAGTGACCCCAGATCTTACTGAGGCCCTACAGCACAATGCTGCTGGCATGGCATGCCTCTCCTCTGCCTCTCCTGCCAGCAAAACCAGCAAGGATTTTGCTAGTGTGGGGCTTGGATTTCCTTGCTTGTCTGGTTGGGCTTTGCAGCACCCACCAAAAGAAACCCACTTTCCTTTGCTCTTGGCCTCTGTAACTGAATGGGACAAAACTGATGAACAGGGAGTTCTAATTTTTATTTCCTAGGGCACCTCACCACTCTGGAAACAGCGGTCCAGAATCCAGGATCCCATTTCTAAGATTAAGCACAATTCACAGGCAAGGTGCAATGAATCTGAAAGTCTGGTGTAGAAACTGCTAGTGCATAAGATCTTCTGTTACTTGCTGCAGCTTGGAGAAATGGACAGAATAATCCAAACTGACACATTTTCATTCTGATTTAGCACCAGTGCAAATGGCACAGGATGTAAGATAGCCAGGACTCAGGCATTCCTGTCATTGCTCTCTGGTTTTACAGCCCTCACTGAAGCTGTGGAGGGCTTTTGTGTTACAATCTGATCAGTTTTCTGCTCAAAATTCATGAGTGAAACAGTTCTGACCTGTGCAATGTCCATATAATTTTTTTTTAACTTGCATCTACAGACTCTGTAACACCATTGCTCTGCAATCAATTCAGATTCTTGGTATGAAATTGGTATGAAATTAACTTTCCCACCACTTACAAACTCAGTCTCATGTTTCACAAAATATTTCAGTTTTTATAACGTGTTGGTTTGACTTTTCAATCTGCATGCTTATTATAAATTTTTCAGAATATTTTATGTATTTTAGGTATTAATAAAAATGTTATTCCAAATGCAAATTTGGAATGTATTTGTGATTATGCCTCTCACTCTTCTTCCCCCTTTCCCCTTACTTATTGCACATGCTTGATATACTCTCTCTACTCCAGCAGCTTTGTAATACATAAGAAGTTTGAGACATGGGTTTTGCTTTGGTAACTTAAAGAACTCTATTAAAAAAAAGTTAAAATTTAGGGGATTGGGGAAACACCAGTGAAACCTGATGTCTGACTACCTCAAGAAAGCGTGCCACTCCACACAGGCAACTTCCAGCTCTCCTGTCTAGGGCCAGTCCTCCCACACCCCTGCCCATGCAGAGGATTGAACATGTCTTAGACCTCTGCAACTCACCATAACAGGAAAAATTATTTTATTTTGTCACCAATTCCCATTCAATTGCCTAACTCAATTCAAAGGGGAGCATGCCTGCAAAAAACTTCATATCCTACCTATAGCAGAAATTGCAAGTTGTTGCTCTGTATGAGGTTTGACTACTGCTTTCATTAAGCAAGCACTGACAGCTGGTTTTGATTTTCTTTACTGTTTGGTTTTTTTTTTTTTTTGGTGTGTTGTTTTTTTGGTTTTTTTTTTTTTTTGGTGTGTTGTTATTTTGGTTTTTCTTTTTTTTTTTTGTTTTGTTTTGGTTTTTTTTATAATGGGCAACAAATATTGGCATGGGATGGAAAAGCAGGATGCCATTTATGTGACACGTTGTACTCTAAGGACTTTTACCAGAATATTGAGACATACATCCTGACAAAAGAACATGCCTGGAAATCCAACCATTTCCAAGTCAGATAATACTGTGCATTTAAGCACAATCATTGGTGTAATGCTTGCAAACCACTGTTTCTTACTAAAGATCAAGTGGGCAAAGATAGAAATGAAAAGAGTACTGAACAAGGCTGCAATGCAATAATAGCACAAATAGCTCATGGCTCTGGTAGACACAAGAACCACAGGCGTGTCAGAAATTAAGTATGACAAATAAAATGTGTGAAAGGAGGACTTACAAATATCAAATCCAACAGAGGTGCACCAGAAGAGAAAAAGAAAGGTTTACAAGGAACGGGCTGGTTTTGCATTGCAAAACACCAGAAAATTGTGCTGGATAAGAGGAAACAACAAAAAAAAAAGTATGGGAAAGATGTGGGAAAATGACAAAGGAAGTTTTGCAAGAGGAAACTGCCTTGGCAGGGAATGTGGATAGGATAATGTGTGTCTATGGAATATAATTGTTAACTGCCCTAAAGCATTCACTGCTCATAGCCAAAAGCAGCAAACCTGCATGGCTGGGCTACAGCACGAGTGGGTATTTTGGGTCACAGCAGGAAACACCACACACGGTATTTTGTTAGGCTGCTGCAGTGTTTTGCAAACATGGAGAGGAGGGGGGGATTGTAGATATGAAAAGGCAAGGCAGGTTGTTTGATTTGTTTATATTAAAAATAAATAGCTTTTGAAAATATGACTGAGTCAGTGAAGAGTATGAAATACAATCCTCTATTTTTTATGATTTAGCAAGTAGGAAGCAGAGAGAGGTAAAATCCATGCAACAAATGCACACAAGACCTTTTAAAATTCCTCTCAGTCCACAGAAATTCTTTCAAGAGATCATGCCAGTATTGCTCTAACACCAGCTTACTTCAAAGTCCAGCAAAAATAGGCAGGTTTTTATAAAAGAAACAACAACTCCTGACCAAGACCAGGCACAGCACACACCTCAGGAAGAAACACTGCCTAGCATGATGCCAAAGGAGCTCAGTGGTAGAAAGCCTCTGGCTGTGCATTGTGTCACTAAATGAAACCAGAGCACCCTGAGGCACTGCAAAGCCCTGCCAGCTGCCCACTCCCTCACCTTCAGCATTGCGTTGGTTTAAGAACATAATTCTCAGGTTATTTCTTCTGGTATCGCTGTAGCTTTGCCTAATCTCAAAAAGTTACTCTGTCTGACCTCCAAGTGCAGAGCTGTGATAGTCTCAGGATATAAGTGAGGTAAAACTCATAGAGAGAGATAATATCTTTTATTAGTCTAACCAGCAGAGCTGAAGAAATTTGCCAAGTGTGGACAGAGCCTACATTCATTAGAAGCAGATACAGTTATTTCCAGCTTTGTATGCTTCAGGAATGCTGAGACTGCAGTTTATATGGGTCACAGGAAGCAGGCCAGCTCAAGCATCACACCCAACCTAGCTAATTCCTTGTGGAGCCTCTGCAGCCAAAGTTTGAATGGCTGGATTGCTGCAGCTCCTAGGCTGGGCAGGTTAAGCCTAAACTGTGCTCTGCATTCTGGGAATGGACACTTGGGCACTTTTGCCACAGAAGAGCAGCAAGAGCCTCGTGCAGTGATGGGGTCCTGCCTGGCCCAGAGTCCCCCTGCTCCTGACCCAACTATCAGCAGGACTGAATCAAGACTGAGCAGGGGCTCATTTTAGCAGGGCTGTTTCTCTGAACTCATTCAGCTACTTCATTTATTTCTTCATTTCATTTGCACACCTTTCAAAAGCACTGTAAATTACTCATCACATTTCACAATACTCAGCATATGGGAACAGAATGAGGCTGGAAGCTCACGTTGCAGTGATTTCTTTTCCCAGAGGATGAGCATGGTAGAGGCTCTCTAAAAGTTACCACTTAAAATAAACCATGAAGAAATTAGAACTTACTTGACGAATAAAAAGCTACAACCAGTTTTTATTAATAGGAGCCTTTGAAAAACTCCAGAGCTAGGTTTTAAGTCAAGACCAAGAGATATTAGCAACATTTTGCTTTGTTTTCTTTTAGATATTTTTGACTTTGAGGTGATGATAATATGACTGCTGGGTGATATGTTCTCTTTATAGTTTCATTATCTGAAATCCATAGACTTTTATCCTTTTCAACATCTTTTGTTGCAAATATATGTATACAAACTTGCATATATTTCTACATATAAAGTAAAGCATATTCCAAGAATAAACACATAATATTACACAAAGGGATGAGACCTGAGAGACTTTTGACACTAAAGGTTTCACCCTGTCCTTTGAAGTACAGCTTTAAGGGGTGAATTGCCATCAACTGCCTTCTTTCTTTATCTTTAAATTAGAAAGTGCAGGTAAGCTTTAAGGTCTGACTGCCTAGAACTACCTCTGGTACTCCTAGGAAGATTATTTCCTTCAGGCACACAAATTATATAGCTGAAATCATATCTCTCATATATTAACTTGATGATAGGCCAGGATCTTTGTACTATGATCACATAAAAAAGGATGAAGAATTTCTCACAAAAAAAGCACTTGAGCAGTAATCATACATTTGAAAGCAGAAAATGAAAGTGCTCAATGTTACAAGCCCTAAGAAAAGACTGAATCCTCTCTTTAAGATCCATTACACCAATAAATGATTAAATTGTCCTCAGACTATGGGAAGCATAGTAGCTGCAGTTTACAGTAGAGAAGTCTCACCCACATAATTGCAATGGAGTAGAAGCAAAAGAGGGGGTGCGCTATATTCAGAATGATGCAATCACTTTAATTTTCCTTTATAAAAACTTAGTTTTACAGAGGCCAGCCTAAGGAGCAGATGTGCTGGTTATGGCTCTTGCTCTGACTGTGAAATTGAGAGCACCCTCCAGACTGTAAGATCACAAGAAGACCCTGCAGGGCCTTCTCCCAGCTCATGGAGCTTTTTGTGTAGCAGGTACATGGAGCTTGGAGGTGTCTCGCTATTGATTACTTTTGCTCCTCAAAGCAGGCAGTCAGCTGCAGTCAGTCAGAAACCTCTAGCTTTAACTTTTTGGAAATCTTGGCCTTTGGAGGATATCAGGATGAACAAATATTTAAAATCAAAAATAGAATTAAGGTCAACCCACTGAAAGCATGCATACATACGTGTGTGCATATATACACACACACACACGCATACATGTATTGCCCCAGGAGAGACAAGGCATAACTCTTTTTTAATTGCTTCCCTATTTTATAGTTACTAATACTGTAACTCTACCTGTGTTACTTTAATGAAAGCTAACACTGAAATAAAAATAATTATGAGCCTCCCTCCCCCCTTTTAATATTCTTCTTTTAATACCTGGGATTTAGAATAAATAATACAAACTGTTTATTGGAACATGGCCATAAATTATAAATTGCAGGCCATGCTTACTTTTAAGACCAAAGAACTGTGGAAGGTAACATGTGCAGTTTTAGATCCACACAGGAATGAGTTCTTGTTTTAAATACAAGAATATTATATCAATTCCCTCACCAGTCCATTAATCAGTGATGTAGGTAAGTGCTTCTATCAACACTTCATCCTTCAGGGAGCAACGCATCACCATTTTTGTTGTTTTGTAAAAAAAAAACCGAACAGTTTTGTCTCATACAACAGCCCTGTGATTATCACTGAGGGTCACAGAGTTCACAGATGAGGTCAATTCTTCCCTTGAAATTTTTCAGAACAACACACTGAATCAATTGCAACCCAAGGTCTAAGCAAAACAACTGTGGACCTGCTTTTTCCTGTTTTATCATCCCTCTACTTCCTTTCTTGACATTTTAATGAACTATCAGATGTTCCCTGATTCCCAGTCTGTAGGCTTAGTGGCAGCATTCAGAAACACCTCATGTGTAGTTTTAAAAGCATGCCTATTTTATTAATTTAAACAAGTTCATTCCTTGATCATTTGAATGAATTCCTGTGTCCTTACAGTAGAGATTTGGTGCCATACCTATCAGAACAGAAAGTGACCTGTAGTCAGGAGGAGGTTGATCACAATAAACTCCAGTGCCTATCATTCAATAGGTTTAATTATTACTCAGATCCAGGTGAGAAATGCCTTATCTAGTGTCCAGGTACAAGCATGTACACCTGTGCTTCTTCTAGCCACTGTGTTTCTCAGCCTAAAAAATTCTAGAAAGTCAATTCCATTGCATTCTTCCCTTAGTTACATAGGCACATAAGAAATATGTTGAAATAAAAAAAACCAAACCTAAATCAAGTCTCTTATAACAGCTGTTAACTGATAATGCCTGGCTTTCATTTAATCAAAAAAGCCCCAAACCACCAAACCCTTCCTAAATATCTGTTTCTGGTATAATGTGCTTAGAAAGAAGTCCTGCTCTTTCTGGTCACCCTCCTGGAGCAGATACATGGCTTTATGATCAGATTCATCTGCTTTAATTCATCACAGGGTCATCATACATGTCACTTAAACTATTTGCTGCAACCTGGAATTGTCACTAATATGGTGTCTGGAAAGAGTTAAAACTCCATCCAGGACTTCCCACCCTTGTTGCCCTTATCTTCTACCATGTCTTTACAATGAGATTCTGCAGCTGACAGAAAATTATGCAGCTGCTATTCTGTCCATGGTCTCTTTAAAATGAGTTTGTTTTAGAAGAATCCTTAACAAACAGAAGAGTTTTTAAGTTGTCAAGATGTTGTCATCCTGATAGCCGCCCTAATAAAAGCATTTTTACCTTCAGGAAGCATTGTTAATGGCAACACTAATCTGTTAGGAATATAAAATTCAAAGAAAATTTCAAGAAGGTTCCAAAACCAAAGAGGTCCCAGAACAGTTTTATTAATGACACCCAGACAGAAGTGGCACAAACAGCACTGAGGTCCTAGAGAATCCTGAAGCAGAAGCTGTGGGAATGAAAACAGGCACTGCAAGATCTAGTTAAGCTCTGTTTGAACACATAAGATAAGGGCAAATTTCACTTTAATCCATCTGTATCAGCTATCATTTATGGTGCTTATATCTCCAGCTGTGCTCAGCCCCAACATACCATGTCTTTCTTCTAGCCATGGTCTACTAGTAGGAGACAGGAGCTGAAACTCAGCTCCCCAAGTTGCTGCATCTGTTGGAGGGACTTCACCTGCATGGAAGCCATCAGCACAGACTGATGCAAGAGGAACTGTTTGTGGTAAAGTGACTGAGCCAAGACACTGAGAGACCAACACCCACTTTTCAGTTTTATATTATGGGCAACACCACAATATATTGCAGAAAAACATTATGGATGCAGGGGATCAATAATTCAATTGACCAAAGATTATCAGTTCTAGGATTGTTTGTCTGGTGCATTTTAAAGGATCAAGTCTTTCTGAAGTAAGGACCATGGCATAAGCTGCCCAGCACACTGAGAGAAAGGGCAGAAGGTAGGAGCTCTGGCAAGTGAGCGTCACTATTTGGGAAGCCTTGGTGTATGTGTGAGGTATCTTCCTTAGGGAATTCTGATGGAAAAGCTTTGAAATTCTGAGGATAAAATCCACTCAGAAGGCTTGGCTCTACCATATATAAAAGACAAAGAATTTCAATGAAAGCCATCTGTTCTTGATCAAATAATCCTGCCTCATGTCCCTTTCCCTTGCTTACCCCAAGGTCCCACCTTGCCACCATCTCTATGCTCACCTGCACCCTCCCTCTCCCACCATCACAAAGCATGCTGCTTTTCCCTTTCAGTCCATTCACTACTGTCCCTCATCAAAGGCCAACATTCATGGC
>VYZP01067487.1:0-25893 GCA_013400635.1 Hypocryptadius cinnamomeus
GAAAGACTCAATCCCCTCATCCATGTCGTCACTAAGAACATCTAACAGAACTGGCCCCAGCACAGACCCCTGAGGACACCACTGGTGACTGGCTGCCTGTTCACCACCACTCTCTGGCCCGGCCATCCAGTCAGTTCCTAACCCAGCAAAGAGTGTTCCTGTCCAAGTCATGGGCTGCCAGCTTCTCCAGGAGTGTGCTGTGGGAGACAGTGTCAAAGGCCTTGCTGAAGTCCAAATGGACAACATCCACAGCCTTTCCTGCATCCACCGGGTGAGTGACCTGGTCATAAAAGAAGATCAGGTTGGTCAAACATGACCTACCCCTCCTAAACCCCTGCTGACTGGGTCTGATACCCTGGCCATCCTGTAAGTGCTGTGTGATGACACTCCAACTGTTCCATAGCCTTACCCAGTACTGAGGTCAGGATAACTGCCCTATAAATACCAAGATCCTCCTTCCCACCCTTTTTTTGTGAATGGGCATCACATTGGCCAGCTTCCAATCATCTGGAACCCCACCAGTGAGCCAGGATTGTTGGTAAATGATGGAGAGCAGCTTCATAAGCTCATCTGCCAACTCCCTTACCACCCTGGGATGGATCCCATCTGGGCCCATAGATTTATGAACATCCTCCCGCCTCAGATGGAAACTAAACTTTGTTTATGAAAATATATCTCAAAGTGCTGTTTTTTGGCATTGGTTCCCAGAAAAAAATGAGATAGGATTGGGGCCGTGTACCCCCTGGGGCTTGGAGGTCTGGAATATGTTTTGTCTTTCTGGATAGGGAAAAGATAGAGAAAAGCATTGGGACTAGCTTCTAATACCATAATAAGTTACAAATGTATGCGTAAAGAATACAGAGAATATATAGAAAGAAAAAGGCAAAAATCATTTGTCATCAGTAGAGTACCAGGCATTGCTGCATTCCAGTTTGTGTACAGAACACCTTCACCAGTCACCCACTTGAAAATCCCTTGCTCTTCCATGTCTGAGAGACCAATCCAAAAATACTTCTCAGAGCTCAGACCAATGAGGCTGGTCAGGTAGGCTTGCTCATATCTGAAATGACAGGAGTAAGATGGGATTAAGGCTAGCTTTCCTTCCATCTTCCACTCCTCAGCATCCAAACTTCACACAGCTAGAATTAATAGATTCTCCATTAGATTTCTTGTTATAGGCAATATATTGTTTAACTGGGTCCCAGCTGCAATGGGGGGTGAAGTTGTGCTATACTGAAAAATTATTCCTTACAGAGCCGAAGTCGCTGTTGTCTGTTCTTTCAAAGTAAAGTACTAGAAAACATTGATGTGTAATTTATTTTTAATGAGAAAAGCCATACTATGTTTATTCATTTTTTTCTTCAGAAAAAGGATATTCTGGACTTTTGTTTGTTTGTTTGTTTTTCAAAAAACTTCTCCACTCTTTTTTAAAATTCCGATATTATTGCATCAGATATACAATTTTTTAACTCTTTTCATACCTGTCTCCTATACTTGTTAAATAACCTTTGCTCCTTTCACAGGTTTTCTTTGCTTCTGGAAATGTTACAGAGGTATGTCCAACCAGGTAGCAGTAAAAACCATGTCTTTCCCAACCCTGTCAAGAACACATGAAATAAACTTGCAATTAAAAACAACGTATGTTCTAGCACTTGAATTTCAATAAATACACATAAGCCAACATATTTTTAATATAACTTAAGATGATTATGTATAAATCTGAATTCCAGTGTATCAATGGAAATTCAGCTTAGCAAATTCTAAGAGATTAGCAATGCAAAAAGAAGATATCTAATGCCTATGAGTCTCACTTTTTTGGCAATAATGGAAAAATTTTTACTGGTAAAGAAGTCAGAGGGACACAGAGATGAATAAATTTTTTTTTTTCTTGGAACAAAAAAAAAGTGTAGTCTGCATTATAGTAGAGATGCTGACTCAGGTTTCCTATGTTTTTGAGGTTAAAGGAACAGTAAATTGACTAATTAATTGATTTAATACATTAGAACACCTAAAAAGTCTGACTGAAGAGATAACATAGAAAAACTGAAGAGCAAAATCCTCAAAATTACAGCTGAATTCCAAGTCACTTTTCCCTTTTGTGCCATCTCAAGATTTGCTTTCTACACCCAAGAAAGGTAAATGAACTCTGTGTTCAGTATTTGGCAGCTGCTTAACTCCATTGAGCACAATGAGTCTCAGCTCTGTTCCCCATATGGGCTTGTAGGAAAGGTTACTAAATATAGAATAGGAGTAAATAGGAAAGTAAAAGGAAGTAAAAGAAGGAAAAAACTGGTAGGATACAATAACTTGATCAAAACAAATTCACTCATAAAAAGGATTTTATTGTTTTGATTTGGCTTCAGTAGTGAGATTTATCATCATCTTTCATCATGCTGCATAGTCCAGAATTGTTACCAGTCCCTATTACGTGTTCAATAACCACAGATGGTTGCAGAACAATATAACAAATATGCAGACAACCACAGAATTGGCTTTAGCCCCTTTCACAGAAAAGAAACAGAAAGTTCTGGGAAGTAATAAGCCTGACTTATTATTATTCCTTATATGGGAATGTAGTGAAAATTATCACCCTGAATTTGTTCTGGAATAACACTTGCTAGGAAAGAAAAAAAAAAATCATTTCAATGTCAAGAGGAGCTTGTGAAATTTTGCTAACTAGATTCTTGTTTATGCTTTCTAGTTACCTTCAGGCAGGCAGGATCAGTCTTTGCTGTTCCAGAAACTCCTTGTAGTGGGTCTCTTCTGCAGATGTAGCCTAACTTCCTGTCACAGGTACTGTCTGCCCAGTACCCATCCTAGATGCAGTGTGGGAAGAGGTGAAAAGCAGTGAGGCAGAACCTTTTTACTTTAGAAACATTATCATTCTTTTCAAAATACTGTTTCAGTGTGAATAGCTGTACTTTTTTGTGGATTCCTGGTATTTGAGCTTGGAGGTGAGGTTATGTTAAGCTAAGTGGCACAGCCAGACTGTTAAGGTTTACTTGGCATATAATGTACACTCACAATCAGATATGAACATTTTATATTTTTATGAAATTTCATTTTAAATTTAATTTAGAACAACCATATGTCTGAGTGAATAAAGGTAACATTCTTTGATTTTGTGCAACTTAGCAACTATGCTAAGTTGCATTAAAAATCTCCCTAGAAATATAGCCAAAAGTTGAACAGTGCGTTGCTACACTGCATGATTCATGTGGAATGATTCACCTTTCCTGCCATAATGACACAATCTTCTTGGTCAGTGACTTCTTGGGTTGGTTCTCCAGGCAACCATTTAGTATATGTCACAGGAGTCCCATCACTCCACTCAAAGTACATTTGAATTTTGAGGTCGTTCAGGCCAATCCACAGCTCATCCACAGCTCCTAAGGACAGGAATTCATTTGTGTTATTACCTGCATTGAAACAGTCCATAGGAGAAAGATTTTATGGAGATGAGCTGAAATTGCAATGTTGCAATGCAAATTCATCTGTATTAAAAGACAGAGGAGTTTATTTAAAATGTAATTCTCATTCTTCTTTCAAGAAGTTAAAAATGAGATACCAGCAGGAAATTAGATTCGTCAGATTTATCAGAAAAGTACATTACTGTATCTACAGCTACAAAGTGTCTGATGCAGATAAGCCACTCAAATGCTGCAGTGACTAGAGCTGTTATTTCCTTCAAGTGATTTCATGCAGTGAAAAACAAATGAAAATCAAAATTAGAAGAATTAAAACAAAAATGAAAAGACAATAATGACTCCTCTTGTGGGTTTTTTAGCTTTCACATTTTTCTAACATATAGATCTGTGGTTTTCCCTATAAATATTCATAAAAAGCAAGAAAGAATTATTTTATTTAAATCCTGTAAGATTTCTAGTAGTACAGTTCTCTATTTGCATCAAACACTACCCTGTAGAAATACTCACTGTAGCCAAGCTGAGACAGTATGAAGCCATGCTCCTCAGGGCTGTGGATACTGGCCAGGTCACCATTGCTCTCCTTGCAGGAAATAAGAGCTTCTCTCCATTCTTTGGGGTCTCTATGAACCATGAAACAGTGACCTCCATAGGGCAACCATTCTTCTGGGCATTTAACAGACTCTACATCCCCTCAAAATCAATAGATATTTCAAGTTTTTAAATGGTGCAAACTGAAATCTAGAATAACTGCAATTACGTTTGAAATTTAGCTAACCAACAAACTAGAGTGAAAAGGAGGTGGTAACAAATAAGCAGCGCTTCATTCCTCACACACGTATTTTAGTCTGTATGTTGTTGCTCATGCTGCTTTTAGAAAAAGCAAACTGCATTTAAACAAAAGAGGAAAAGACTGGAGCCAGTTGTTACTGGGCATCACTAGTCTGAAGTATTCACTGGCCAGAGGAATGTTTTGGAATTTCATATGCAGCATTTCCACACAATATACCCCACCCAATTACATTTTTTATATTTCATAAAGGAAAGGCATTATTACTGCAGCACAAGTAATTCTCTGCACACATGGCTTTCGATGCCAACTCTCACTAAATAAACCAGAGAGAAGCATAGTAGAAAAGTGGTCCAAAGGAAGCTCCTTTCTGCCATCTTTCTAGATAAAAATTTTAGAAATATTTATAGCAATCTAAAAAGATTGCCATCTTTCTGCCATCAAGAATTTGCTCTGAGCCTACTGATGCCATTTTCCCAACACTTCTGTGACAAACCTCAGTGTTTCCCTTAGAATGCACTGCAGGAAGGGTGAAGCATCTCTAACTTTATTTTCATGTCCATGCAGACCATGATACTTTCATGAAACTCTATGGATTAACCCAGTGCCTCTCCAATTGTGAATAATAACATAATGTAAAATATGCTTGTGTGGTTAGTGGGCTCCAGGAACATTTTCAGTATTTAAATATATTTTGCTAAAGAAGTAACAATAAGCTATGTTCTGTACCTGTCATCATAGCAGAAAATCAAATTTCAATGCTTGCATTTTCTTTTTATTTTAAATAGCCATTAAATTTAACTTTAGTGACACAAATTTTGCCTTTATCAAAAGGTTTTTTATTTGCTTGACATACCCGATGGAAGAATTAATGGATCCTTTGTAGATTTTTCCTTTTTACAGATATAACCAAGTTTCAGCTCACATGGCTGGTTTTCCCATTTAGCATCTCTTCTGGGGTTTAGTACTGCACAGAGTTTTTCAGATTCAGTCTCAGGGCTTCCTTCATGGGATAAAAACCAATTATTTTTATGTAGCACAGGGTTTATATCAGCAGCTAAAAAAGCAATTTACTGATCACCTTTTCATGTGTCAATTACAGGCTCATTATTTCAGTCCTACAATTATTTTTCTACCAGAGATAATGAAACGTAATTTAAAAGTACCCATCAAAAATATTTCTTTTGATGCTTATTGCATAATTCGCACATTTGATTACAGAATAGTGATCCTTTCTGCATGTCCCTTTGCAATTTGAATGCAGATTTGCTCCTTGCTGGAAGCAGAACTTCCTGACATTCCCTCACTATTGCTGTCTCTCCTCTGCCTGCCTCTTCCACAAACACCCCCAGAGTTTTTCCAGAGGACCACTATCCCTGGGGAATGGTCAGTGTTTTCTTCTGAGAGAGGTCCACAGTGTGATGAATTACTTTTTTTCCCCTCTCCCCACAAAAGTTACAACTTAATTCTGCAGTGAACTGGAAGTGTGTAGATTGGCTCATGACCACAGCCATTGTGTGGGGATACAGGAGCCCTGGGGCTGTGGGCTGAGTGACCTGAGAGCCAACCTCTCAGCCCTGCAAAGCTTGAGGAATTTGATCAGCTCAACAGAAAGTAAAATCTTCCACCAGACTCAGCAGCTCTGGGCTTTCCCTTTGTCTTCTGTGCCAGGTAAAAGTGGGTGGCCCCTCTGAGTCTTGGAAAGGCAGAAAGTTGGACTATGCCTGCATTTATTCAGAATTTGCTGCAACCAGCTGTTGCCATGGCAATAATTGACTTTCAAAGATTAGCTGTCAATGCCATGAACTCTTGAATGAGAGGAGAAGAGTTAAAAAGCATAAGAAGTGAAGAGGAAGGCTTTGCAAGAGCAATGCTCACTGGCAGATGAGTCCTTGCAGGATGCAGGGTCTGATAACCGTGTGACAGTTGTAGAGACACAGAGGATTTCACTGACTTAAAGGCATTCCCAGTGTCATCCCAGTATGATACAGCTCAATTAGGGCATTTTACTTTATCTGCCTCTGATAGGAGATGAGGTAATTTAGGTCTTCTGCTTGAAATTCCATGAGTTATATCTAGTGAAGAAAAGCATAATTCTCAGATTATAAATCCAAAAATTGTTTAAAAAGATTACTACCTGGTGCCCAGTTAAAGTATCTGAAGGGAAAGCCACCACTCCACTGCCAGCCGCTGTTGAGATTCAGACTGTTAAGCCCAATCCAGAGAGAGGATCTCTTGCTGTCAATCAAATCTAGATAACCAAAATAATTTAGTTCTAATGAGATTTGCTAGGAAAACTTAGCATTTCTAAAGTTTAGAAGAAGATAGTAAAAGTCTCCCTAGTGATTTGTAAGTTCAGTACAGAATTCGTGTTCACTGTTAATAAACTCAGAAGTTTTTTTCTGTAGATAAAGGGTAGAGAATTGAAAAAGGTTATTTTACATATTAGTTTATCTGAACTTAATGTTATTCTATGGTTATATATAAACAATAAGCTTTTAAAATGAAAAGATTGAATTTCTATTATTAATGTTGTTATAAGTTTTCTTGCTTGTGGTGCAACTGATATAGGACCTTTGTTCTACAGTGTGCATAAATCTATAAAGTCTGCATAAAATTTGTATCGTGTTTCAAAACAACTATTTCATTAGATATACATGAAGAATACTGATTTATTAACACAAAATATAATCATAGAACATGTCATATAATGTAATTGCCATATAATGGCTGTCTCCTGAAATGTATCTTCTTTTAATTCCCCTTTCCAGAATCTCTCTGGTGTTTTCTGAGCTTGAGCTAACTTTTGCTTAATTAGCTGGAAATCCTTAGATTTTTAAAATAAAATAATAATAATAATATCAATAATTTCAAATAGTAATTCTACAACTTTCTAAAGTTCCACGGATAAAAAGCTTAATGTACTGTAATTCTGTTATTTCTGTTTAGTATAGATACCATTTCCTTACATCAGCTATTCACTGTAATGTGATTAAAGCATTGAAACATTTGTAATCAGTCAAAAAAACCTTTCAAAAGAGTTTTTACTGAATCTTGCTTATTAGTTCACCTCTTAGATATATTTGTTCATGTATCTCCGTGACACTTAATAATTCTGCATTCTGTTGCTGGCAGCTCTTCCTTGCTTGGTGCCATGTGAGAGCTGACTGGTGGTTTATCTGGTAGTAGGTTCCTGTCAAAGGATCTGTACTCCAAAATCTGTCAATGTCTGTGTGAAAGAAAGGTGATTTAGTACCTGAGTTTGTAATAAACATTTTACACTGTCATGGTTTGACGCTGGCACAATGCCAGTGCCCCCATGAAAATACACTCCCTAGTGGCAGCTGTGAGATGTGACCAGGAATAGAGCAAAGCAGGCTCCAGCTTAAGAATAAAGAGGAAAAAAACTTTATTAACTACAACATATAGAGAACAAAAACTTCAGAATGAAAACCTTCCAAATACACTCCCCCCTCCTCCTCCCTTTCAGATAATCAACTTTCAGTCCATCACCGCCCCTTCGATAAACAACTCTCAGTCCATCAAGGAGAGAGGAGTCCCCCCTTGCACCACAGACTTCCCCCAGAAACACAGTTGAAACTTCTTGTGTTTCCGTGTCACTCGTGGCACCGCCCGGAGAACATCTGCACTCGTGACCTCTTCCTTTCCATGTCCAGTGCTCTCACCACTGTCCATGGACCAGAACTGCTTCTAGGGTTCCTTTTTTNCTGCTCAACCTAGGACATACACACAAGCGTTATGGCAAAATTTAACTGCAAGCTTATTTGTGAAATAACATTTTGGAGCAATTAAGGCTCAGACCCACAAGTTATCTTGATCTTTGTTAAGAAAAGAGGGTGTGGCATTGACATTATCAGTGATAAGCCTTTCCTCCTTTATTTGCACTTTTCCCTTCAAATTTTATAATCTCCAGGAGAAAAAGGATATTGTAAATAGGCAAATAAATCAAAATTGTGTCTTGGTCATTGTCTGCCCTGAGAACCTGTTCAGAAGCTCATAGGCTATGCCCAAGTTTATTCTTGGCTGGAACACAACTGAAATACGAACATTTGCAGTAATGAAACCTTTCTTGTGAAATTATGCCATGACTAATCATATTTACAATGCTATAGGCCTGGGGAAGAGCAGTTGGAAAGCTGTGCAGTGGAAATGGACTTGGAGGTGCTGGTTGATAACCAGCCAAACGTGAGCCAGAGAGTGCCCAGGCGGCCAAGAAGGCCAACAGCATCTTGGCCTGTGTCAGCAACAGTGTGGCCAGCAGGAACAGAGCAGTGATTGCCCCTCTGACTCTGCACTGGTGAGGCCACACCTCAAATACCCAGCTCAGTCTTGAGCCTGACTACAATAAAGACCTTGAGCTGCTGGAGCACCTCCAGAGGAGGGCAAGAGAGATGGTGAAGGGCCCTGTCAGGAGCAGCTGAGGGAATTGAGGCTGTACTTGTGGTCTGCATGTGCTTCAGATAATCAGAATGTTGAAATTGTCTGAGAGCTTACTGTCAGCAAAACTGTTCCCTGGGCAAGTACTAAAATAAGATATGATTGCAACTTGCCCTAAATGTCTCTTTTGTTGAGAAAAAACCATTAAATTTCTTAAATGGTTTGTTAGAGGAAATGTTTTCTATTTCTTATTGTGTTTCTTTATTGCTGATTTAGACATTTTTAACATTCTTTTTTAACTGTAGACTCAAGTATTAGTGATAATGTCCCAACAATTTTACAATGCCAAATACTTCATATTTTCTAGTTTATGTAATGAGGATGTCATGGGATTTTTGAAGCTACTGCTTTAAATATTGCACCAAAGAATAATTTTCACCAAAGCAGTCAGAATGATGATGGTTGGGGGTGGTTGAGAGCAAGCTGAACTTGGTTTACCAGTGCAATGTTCCTATCAAAATGACAAATTGTGATTCTGGTTCTGGGCTATTGAACTGAAAACTTGGGTTAGAGACAGCATTTTTAATACCTTCATAAACATGTATTTTGGTGTTCTTTATCCTGCACTCCCATGACATTACTTTTATCTGTTTAAGATAGCATTCTTTTGTAATATATTCTGAAACACTAAAAGGGAAATGCTGATGATGCTAACATTTCAGTAAAACCTTTGAGCCAATCTTTTAATTTTATATCTTTCAAAAAACAAACTATATCCTCCCATAAACTGTAGACCAAACTTGTTATACAGAACAGGGCTTTGCTTGGGTAGAAAAGGTTAGACTACTGCTATCACAAGTATCAGTGAGTATTAGACTGTGAATGGCATCTCAATTTTCAGGTGATTCTATGCTGAAGAGAGTCATATTTAAAGCACACTGTTTTTTCCTCAGTATTAACTACTGATGAACAAATCCAGACAACTTCCAAACTTGCTGTAGGCAAGTAGATTTGTTACTTCTGTCAGGAATATTATTGCATGAAAGAGATATTTTTGAGTAAAATTTAGGCCACCACAAGGTTTTTCCCTTTTGCATTAACAGCAACTCAATATTAATATATTTATGTAGCAGTGTTGTGTTACAGGTCTGTGTCAGCATGTGGGACTTACTGGCAGCTGGGCAGAACCCAAACAAATGGTCCTCATCGAAGCTGGGCGTTGTTGCACACCAGAACAAGCCATCTGACCTGCCAGCAGGTGTGCACTCAGCGTACCATCTTCCACTCAGCAGGAAGGGGAAGGCACACGGAGCTCCATTGGAATTTCCTAACAGTGTAAACAGGTCTGAAGGGGCAAAAGAGAAGTTTTAATATAGGTTTGTGAATGTCTGTACTCTCCATGAGACTATGTGGAGGAAGCATGACAAGTGTTACACCAGTGTAATTGGGGAACTGCTGTCACCAGTAATGTCTTCCATGGAAGTTCTTGGTAGGTCTTGCAATTTACCCTTTGCTTCTGGGGTACATCATCAGCTGTACCAGCTAGAGATTGAGCAGTTTCATGCTGTAGACAGCTATGAAAGAGCTGCAGTGATTTTTATACATAATGTAATATTATTAATAATATAATATAATATAATAAAATAGAAGTTATATATATTATATAATATGTATTTTTATCTCATCTATAATTTTCTAAAATTATTGCTATCTTTTTATCATGTGCCTTAACTTCCACTTCATGTGGCTTAATGTTGTGGGATTTTTTTGGCATCTGAAATCTCACAGGGCAACTGAAGGTACTATGCATGGAATTATTTCCTTACATTTAATATTGATGTATTAAACTTAGAGATTTTTTTCCACTTTCATCCAATAATACTAATACAAGCTCAGTAGTAATAGTATGCAGTTAAATAAAGTGCTTTTGTTATAAAGTCACAGAATCACAGGATGGTTCAGGTTGGAAGGGATCACAGAGGGTTATCTGGTCCAAGCTCCCAGCTCAAGGGCCCTCCCAGAACACATGGCCCAGGATGGTGTGCAGATGGCTGTTGAATATCTCTAGTGAGGGAAACTCCATATCTCTGGACAATCTGCTCCAGTGCTTGGTAAATGAAGTTCTTCCTCTTGTTCAAGCAGAACTTTGTGTGCTTTGGTTTCTGCCCATTGTGTTATTGCTAGGCACCACTGGGAAGAATGATTAACACTAACAATTAAAAAAAACCTACATCCACATTTGCTTTAAAAGTAAATAACAAAAAATACGCATTTTTCTCACATACTGCATTCTGTCTGAACCTAAGCAGCTGTTTTGCTCAAGGATGGAGTGACACAGGCCTGAATATGTGAACTAAACATTCTCTAGTCCACCATGGCCTCAGGGGGAAAAGCTGGTATTAGGCTAAGGAGGGCAGAAATCAAAAGACCCTATCTCTGATAGCAAACAAGTGGATTCAATAAACCACCAAAAATAACCTTTAAACTTTACCTTCATAGCTTTGAGAGCACAAATTATCCTTGGTTCCATAGATCTTCCATTTATCCATTGCCTCTGATCCTGTTTTCAGCGCAATATTTTCTTTTTTTTTGCCAGCACTGAGAAATAAATCTTCTCCTTGGATTGCCAAGGCTGCATTTCTGCATTCCCATTTCTGAAATTCACTTTTCTTGTTGCATGGGTACAGAGAAATTTTAGCCTGGTTTCTCTTGTTGGGCACTCCCAAGCATTGTGCAAATGCCACATTCATTAACTGATGATCAGAGACCCACTTGAATTTTTGGAAGTCACTGTTTTTCTTGCAAGCAGCTGTTGTGACTGCC
This sequence comes from Hypocryptadius cinnamomeus, assembly GCA_013400635.1. Classification (NCBI taxonomy): domain Eukaryota; kingdom Metazoa; phylum Chordata; class Aves; order Passeriformes; family Zosteropidae; genus Hypocryptadius; species Hypocryptadius cinnamomeus. The sequence goes on from VYZP01067487.1 coordinate 11,437, forward strand.
TCAGAACTCTGAGCAATTAAACAGAACTTAGTATCCTCATTGAATATTAAGAATACTTCCTCGTCTGTAACAAAAACCATTCAGAATAACTGGTTAGGGTGAGCACATGGTAAGGGGAGCTTTTGAGGAGAAGTATGTGCTGTTTATTCTATGCAGATCTACACTATGATTCTGTTCTGACTCATGTCAGGAGGGTGCAAATTTTTACAACAATCAAATGCTATTTTCAAGACACATTTCATTCTGGGAAGGAAAAGTACATGGGAACACAATACAGAGGAACGCAATACAGGCGAATAAGAACACATAAACTACATCGAGACAGCTTCAAATATGTAATCATAATAATGGAATTTTATCTTCTTCTGAAATGCACATTTCATTCAAGAATTCCAAAAGAGACCTTTTCTGAAAATTTGGAAGTTGGCCATCACTTTCATGCATTATACATTTATCTCCTGTGACATACATCTCCATGGGGTCCCATTTGTGCTTAATAGAGTTAGTGAGCAAGCCTTATGTGACTCTTGTTCCTTCTGGAATTTATATGTTCTGTTATGGTTTGGGGATTTTTTGGAATTAAAAACCATGTAATGGTAACTTGTTACCTTGCCTTGATCCACTATCCTTTCCTTAGCACATCTGTCATAAGAAGTCAACATAATTTACACAATAAATCACAAGCATTGTCACAAGAACAAACACTGATATAAATATAGATACTATAGATGTGGGCCTGCATGCCTGTGAATTGTGAGTGCCACACAAGACAGTTAACACTCCCAAAGGGTTACAGGCAGCCTGATGTTGTAATCCATTGAGATTAGTAAACCCTGCTGGGAAAGGCTGTCCAGAACTGCAGCTCTGCTGTGACACACAAAGCAAGTCGTCCTGGGCAAACAGCTGCATGCTCTTAAGAATGTCACATAGCATGCAGCTCTCACTGGCTTTTGGTCATGAGAGATTGAAATTTAGACTACAGGGAGTATTCTAGGACCTATAGAACAGGAGAGTTTTGCCCTTCAGTCCTCTGTGCCTCAAATTCACACCCGGAAACAGAGATGCAGTGTCACTGCCATGTCCATCTGAGAGAATAGCTCAGAAGAGACAGTGAGATTTCCCTCCACACACTAAAGTAAATTTTTAGGACAATTTTGCAGGACATTAGGGCAAGCCAGTGTTGGGTAGTGAACACTGGAGAAAGTCTCTGGGAAATTCTGGGAGGGTATGACAGAAAGAAGAGTTCTTGAGCTCTTCCAGAAGGTCCCTGTATTACTTTGACCAGCTCAGTAATATATAGGAGTTTCACTTCTGTAAATCTAAATTTGAAGCTGAGACTTAGTTTCTTTTTTCCTTGTCCATTTAGGAAAAAAGTTTTAAATATTATCAAGTCTTTAATTTCTTACTGCTCAGTAAATAAGTTCTTAGTGTAGTCCCATAAGTACCATTGTCCCTCACTGAATTTTTGGATCTAATAATAGGAGGTCTCTTCTGGAAACTGTGAGGTTTCTGCTTTTGGGTCGGGTTCCCAGCTCACAGAGCAGGTGGGAGACCCCCTTTTTGCACAGCTGTGATCTGTGTTTGGCCAACTTCAGAGCCTTAACTATCCCTCTCATCTTTATTCTTACTGCTGTAGTGGTTATTCCACAGCTGTTCTTGACTCTCAAATATCTCTAATTTTTTTTACTGGCTTCTTCTCAGCCACATTGCTACACCTTACATCAATCCACAAGTTCCAACTCATCCCACACAATCTCATGCTAAGGCTAGGAGACACACATGCAACACCCTATTTAATTCCTTTATCCTTTTCATTTTTTTGTGAGTCAGTCACACATACAGACAAAGACTATGGAGCACAATGTGAAGTCCATCTACTTTACAGTAACAAACATAACCAATAAAGAGGTTGTACCAAAAGGCAATCTTTATTCACATATGTGACTCAGTCCTGACTTTTGATTCCCAGCTTTACCCCATTTTGGATATTCCCCTCTCTTTAAAAGTAAACCAACATCTCTGTATCTGTTTTGTGGAAACTTCTGTGGACTACTTCCATTAGCAGACATATGAAATAGAGTAGTAAATCTATGGGAAAATCTTAGATCCAGAGAAACCAGCAAGACAACAAAGATGCCCACTTTCACATCCACTTTTGCAGGGGATAGTAAAAAATAGACTCACCAAGTGTCTGAAAAGCAGTATGAACAAATGAGAGGTAAACTAAAACTGTAGAAAAGGTCAAGTTTTTCATTCTGTCTTCTTATTCACGAGGAGATGAGATGAAATTAATTGCTGCAGTAAATGTCCTTAAAGAATCAGTTGGTGCTGGCTCCTTCTCGGTTTTGGAGATTTTTAGTTGAAAGAGAAAACTCTGGGCTCTAAATAAGGAAATATCCTGTCACATGTGGTATTTTGAAATCTATAAATAATTACAAAATTTAAACTTGGCATCTGAAAGTGAAGTTTCCATCCATTCAAATGCAAGTGGCAAAGTTTGACCAGTTCAAGATCATTCCACTGAATTGTTTTTAACTTTCTTGGTTCTGTGCTGGAATTGTAACATTCTGACCCTCAAAGACAAAGAAGGAGGGAGTGCTCTTTAAATGAACGTATCTTAAATGTCAGACATATGTACCTGAGAAACTCAGAGAAAAATACATGCAAATTCCTTAGCCAGAAAGGTCTTCACTGGTGCAAAAGATGTGTTGATTTAATTTACTGCAGTGAGCAATATTGACTATTTCTCTATGAAAAATTAACCCCCACAGGACAATTTAATTATGCCCAGTGACTTGACAAAATGCATACACCTGCCTTTATCTATCTGGTGTATCAGCTAGTAGAGCTAGTGCGTTGTTATTTCATGTGAATTTATCTTAGAAGAACCAACACAAATTAGCCAAATCTTTAAAAATCTTTCTGTGATTTTGGAAAAAAACTGTCTTTCAAAATTATTTCATTCATAAAGTACAAATGAATCTTAGTACTTTATTCTTTCTTTATAGCAAGAATAAATGAGACAAGAATAGCGGAATAGTTTCAAATTTTACAAGTGAGCTTTAGTCATCTATTAAGTGGAAATGAACTACAGCTATGATACACAATCCCTTAGTAATTTTGGGAAAAAATGGAGAAAAGTAATTCAGCTGAAATTGCCCTTCAAATTTTCTCTCTTTTTTTTTGGCTTTATTATGAAGACAAATATCATGGTGTTTTCTGCAAGAGCAAAGCAATCACTTAATAAGTTAGAAGAAACTCGTTCACACAATACAGTCTTTGGAGTTGTGTTATGAATATAAAATATAAAACATTTAAATAATGATATTATGTTGGATTTTTCTGTTTATTCTTTTCATTCACTTTGCCTTAATCAGTAACCATCAAACAGCACAGAATACAGTTCAGTATTTACAAAAAAAAAGTGTATTTTCTGTAACTTACATGAAGGGAAGAAAAGTAGTTGAAAGATCAAGAGGACTGCCATTAAAAGTAGTTTGAGTAAAAAATTGTCTTTATTCCTTATCCCCTGCAATATGTTTTGTTTAATTGCCGTATCTACAAATTGTCAATCCAATGCCACGTAACATCTCCTCTGCAGTTCTTATGCACTTTCTAAAGGTTTGTAATTCCCAGAGATCCTTGAGATCTTTTTCTCTTCAGAATGTCATGGACAACGGAGAATACCTAGAAAACTTAAACATCTCAGTAAATCTCTAAAACTTTTCACTAGCAAAGCATTGTTTTGTGCCCCACTCTTTTACTGGCCTGAATCATGTACAGAGTGCCCGGTTATCAGTCTGTTTATCAGAGAGGTGGAGGATAGTAAGCAAAGGTATCCTAAAATGAATGATGAAGTGGAATAAAACTAGGAATGCATTCTTTCAAAATTTGTTTGGCAACAACTTTATTTTATAGTTTATTTATGGCTTTTTTAGACATATGCCTTGTTCATGTTTCTGTGTCTCCTCCTGTCAGCCTTTTTTTTAAGGAAGGAGACTCATTAGATCAACAAACCATGTATCATCTCCACATGCTAATTAAGCAAATTGAAACAACTGAAATGTTATTGTGTAATATATAGATTGTTTATTGATATAGTCTCATGTTCATAATTGATAAAAAACATCCAAAGTCATAGAATAAGACTGTATGTAAAGATTTATTTGTTTTGCAAAATTCAAGTTGAAGCCATGGATGAAGGACAAGTATTTGCATTTCAGTTACAATACTATCACAAGGAAGATATTTGTGTAAAGGGCAGCAATGGGGACAAACAATTCATGTAAATCTCTGTTTATTCCAAACATCTTTTAAGTAACAGTGTGGAGGCTTCAGAACAGTATGGCGATGTACTCTCAAAATGCAGGCATTAAGGCTGAGTGCTCTGCAAAGAGTGCTCACGGTTAGTCCTGACTCTGTACGTGATGCAGTCACAAATTCCCAAATAAGTAACCCATAACTTTTAAATCTAAATTCCCACTAATTCTGTTATTTTCCTTGCTTGCTTAATTAGCCATTTGATACAGTATTAAGTCAATAAATACCTGAGAGTATTTATTGAGGAGCATACAGCAATAGTTCCTAACCTTTACCAAAGGAATAATTGCCAATTTTACTTCATTGTAAAAGTTACATGCACCTAAGAAAGACTAAGGTTTCCTTTAGTTCAGCTATATTTTTTTCAGCTTAACCATTTCGTTTGGCTGTGTTATCCCATCAGACAATACTGTGTTCATTTTTTTCTTTGTTGTTGGTAGCATCACTTCCAATGTCCCCTGCTGTTAGAGCACAGTTGTATTCCAGCTGCCTGCTGCTCCACCTCACCTCTCTTCCAGTTCCACTTCCAGTTTTGATCTTGAACAAGAAATAAATCATGAAGACCACCCCCAATAAAATTATGAGGACCAGAGTAAGTAGTATCCACATATTCAGGTGACCACTGGCTTTGTCCTTATTGACATCTGAAAATAAATAAAAAGTAAATAGAAATGAATGAAATGTAGCCACAAACAAATCTAAGACTATGGAAAACTGTCATTTCTTCCTTAATTACCACGTGGAAAATCTATTATAATGTCTCTGTGTCAGTCTTTCTCATAGATATTACCAAAAGGAAGATCTTACAAAAGGAGGATCAGAGAGGGGATGATCAATTTGCATTTGATTTAAGCATGTATCTTTGAAATAAATTGGAAGGGGAAAAAATCCTACCTTCCACGTTTCCAGCTGCTTTAAGAATAGCTGTCAAAGATAAAGACAAATGTTTAGTCAAAATCTAGAAAGGTCACATTTTCTTCCTGACAGTTTCGTGTTAGCGAAAGGTCTGGTAACCTGCACATCATCATCACTTCCGGAAACACATCTGCTAAATTAGAAGAGCTGAAAAGGCATGGAAGAATTTTAACCCCATATTCCCTTCAATAAAACTGCAGTGTTTTGCATATTAAATCCCCCTTCTTGCCTCTTTTTTAATAAGTAGAATATCTCCAAGCTAAGCAGGAGTAGTTCCTGACTGTTTTAAGAGGACTCTTCTTCCCTATTAATTAACCTTGCCCTTTCCACCGTCTTTGTTTCTTGTGGAGTCTGGGAAAACTTGATCTACTGCTGAGGACAGTTGAGCTTTCCTGTATCACACGCAATTCTTTTGAGACCCAGCAGGTCTTAACTTACCATAATTTATTTGCATCTATAATTACACCTATGAACTCAAGCTTTCTTGTGCAGCTTTTCCCGGCTGTGCACAGAGGGCGCAGTCTGCAAGGCTTTACCCGGCTGGCCGGGAGCTGCCGGCTGATGGCCGCGGCAAGGACGGCTCTCCCGGCGGGCAGCGGGAGCCCAGGGATGCGCAGGAGCCCGGCTGCAGAGCCAGGGCAGTGCACCGGGCTCTGGTGTGTTTGCGAGCACGAAGGAGAAGCGGCTGTTAAATTTGTCTCTTGGAAGGGCGCAGAGCTGGCAGTAATGGGATAAACACCTGGTTGTGCTGAAACGCCGTTCTGCTGGGGTACCCGGTGTCAGGGAGTAAATACCCTCTGCACTTTGGCATTGCGCATCAGGGCCACTCACAGCCAAACCCATCGCATAAAGTGCGTGGTGATAGTGAGTTTCTGCTTTCTGACGTCTGGTAGCAGAGAACTATCATTCAGTAGTGTCTGTTGCCTGCAAAGAAAACTAGGCGTTGTCCTAAAAGCAGAATTTTCCTTTGGAGAGCATGCCCTGAACAATGCTGTGACTGCTGCTTCCCCCACCAGCTGCAGGTTGGCTTTGGTGGGGGAAAGGATTGAACCTCAGAAACACCCTGAACCTTGGGGTTGTGAAACAGGGCAGGAAATTGGACTTTTTTGCAGAATTAACAGTTAAACTCCAAAATACCACATGCTTGCTTGGCTTACAATATTCTGATATTTCTACTTCCTGACTAAAGCAGATGGTGCTCAGTTATACAAAAACACAATATTAAAAAAAAAAAAAAAAAAAAGCTAACCAAAACACTTCTATGCTTTTCAAAGGTCACTATGTGCGCTCTGGATTGCACTTCCCCTCCTATTTAAATAGAATTGCTTCATCCATCTCTTGCTGGAACAGCATGTATCATAGTACAGCAAGAGGAAGAACAGCTAATTATTGATGCCACTCTTGTTCCACGGAAAGAAAATAGGAATGTCAGTAGAAAAAAATGTGTTTATGTTGGAGGGGAACAAAAATATAAAGAAATTTGTGGTTTTTTTCAGGAAATATTTATGTAAGAAAATGTGAAGTTTTGAAGCAACAAATCATAAACAGGGCAAACAAAAAAAAAAAACTCTTGTATTATTTTTGCCCGAACATTAAAACATTTGTGTCAGTCCTTTGCAACACTCATATTGTGCTATTACTACTGAAATAAAACCATAAATGGAAAGAGTGAATATTAAAGAAGTCACTTACTCTTTGGTTTCTTGCAAATAAAGCCCTTTTGGGAAGAGCAGGGCAGGACACTCCAGTAGCCCGTGGCCGCAGACAGCTCCACGCAGAAAGCCAGCTCGTCCCCCGAGGGCTGCCCCTCAGCCCAGTTGACAAAGTCTAAGGCACTGTTGTCTTGCCAAAGCAGCTGCCCTGATGTGGCAAATGTTAGTATCAATACTAATAGATCCACGGGAAAGGTCTTCACCTTAGTGAATATTGTCCATATATTACTTTTTTCAGCCTATAAAGCAATACCACTTTCTTCAGAAATTCCATCTGTGGTTGTCTTTTTGATGCATTTTCTCTAATTTGATTCTTGTCTCAAAAAACAATATTATTGCTTCCCCAAATGATGATTTGCAGATTTATCAGTTATAATAATATCACAGTTTTAATTTATATTTCTTCGTATGTTTGCCTACGATATTAAAATTTCAAACTGAAAAAAATTAAATTCAGGATTTTTATAAAAAATTTCTCAATTATTATTTCATCAGCACTCAATGAAAATCACGCAGCTTTTACTGTAATGCTAAATTTAAAATTAGCATTTATTTAAATTTAAAATGCATTTATTTAAAATTAAAACTTTTTTTTTATAAACTCTAAAAAAAAGTTTTGATGCTTCAATGGACTGAAAATAATCTAAAATAAAACCCTTTCTGAGTGCTTGTAGTCTGATAACAATGTTTTCTTCCAGATGCATATTTTCTACTGCATGCTGTAGCAAGCAGCCTAATTTTCTCCATACAGAGTCACAGAAGAGCTTGATGCTGTGGGCTCTGGCTGGACTCCCACAGGTCCCACATGAGTGTTCCCCAGCCAAGAGAAGATGAGAGCCGGTCAGGACTTTTTACCCAACAGGAAAAGCTTTCTCAGAGACCCAGGAGTAGGAGACAACCTGTGCGAAGGCTCGGGTCTGAACTTCAACTCTACTTCAACTGGTTCCTTAAAACCTATGAATTTTATTAATATTTTTTTCCATGTAATAAAGTATGCTTATTATTATTTATAGAAGTATATTATTTATAGAATTATATTGTTTATATTTATTTTAAAATAGTTACCATTTACATTCCTGTATATTCCTATCCAGAAGCCACTTGTCTTGCTTGCATATAAGTCTGCATGTTCTATTAAAAAGTTTGACTCATAGACATCTTCTACAGAAGCCAACATACCACCTATAAAAAACAATGGAAGATGACTGGAGAGATCCTGACATAGTTACAGCTTTTGAGACAGGTTAAGGTTAATTAAAAAACCTCTCCCACTGACAGGGAGGAAAGAAGAATTTAAACAGAGACCACAAGGAAGTGTCCAGCTGTAGGGGAACAGCACAGACAGTGAGATCTCATCTGAAGTGAAAGACACAAAGGCACAGAGAAAATGATGACTTTTAAACAGCAGGCAAGGTGCACTATGTTTTCAAGTGGTTAGATGATATTGTTCATAGGAAGTATAAGTGATTATTTATTTGTTCTTCATAGTTTCACGGAATAATATGTACCATGAAATACTGCTCAACAAACAAATCTGCAGTTCAAACTTATGTATTGATTTTCGTGCAAGAAACAAATCTGCAGTTCAAACCTATGTGTTAATTTTCGTGGCAGTGGTGGCAGCATAAGAGGTCTAAGAGGATCTAAAAAGGTATGAAACAAAGGGTCCATTTATTTTCTCTTTCCTGGCCTCCTGAGACATGGATGAGATAGCTGATGACTCAGTAGCAAAGGTGAAAAAGTGCCAAGGTACTGCTCCTGGTCTTGGCCAGGAACAGATGTCTCCAAGGAGAAGGAGGGAAGCATTTTCCCTCCCTGGACTCTGCAATCTGCCAGGAGCCTTGCTGATAGAGTAAGGGCTACCAGGCAGCACAAACAACCCCTTTTGGATCAACCCCCTTTCAAACAGCCCATGTTAAAAGTGAGTGATTGTTATTATTATATTTACTTTGCCTATTGTATAGAGAAAGATATGGAAAAGAAAGGATTAGGCCAGAAACAAATCGGATTTTTCAAGTCACATAAAATTTAAGATATTACTAAAAGGAGAAATTTTGTGAATGAAGAAATATAAAAGAATAAGCACAGCTGGAAAAATAGAACAAGGAAATCACCTTAAACTCAACATAACTGAAAAGCACATAACAGTAAAAAATAAGTGAGACATTTATTCCTTATTTTTAATATTTGTAGATTTTGCATCATTGCTTTTCAAGATTTTTTTAAGACTTCTTTTTAATGTCAGGATTGAATTTCTATATTTGGGTAAAAGTAATAATTACCTGATTGAATGCACTGAGTCAGAGACTGAGCCCAGCTCATTTCATTGGCATTGAAGTTATAGCAGTGGCTTCGGAAAGGAATCCAAGATATGTGATCAGATTCAGGACATTGTCCAATATCCTGGGGGGGATCAGAAGGAAGTACATCTAGAAGAAATGAGATATTATAAATGCTTTCATTCAGTAAGGATTGCAGTTCTTCATATATGAAATCGAACATTAAAACCACCTTTTCTTTAAAGTGTTTAAAGTATTCTTTGGCACACGGTGCTAGAATTATCAGTGGCTAAGTCAAGAGTGACAATGAGGATCAGGTCAGCTGTGAGAGGATGATTCAGTGTGAATCTGTGCTCTTCTGTGTTACTAACTAAATCAAACTTGGACTGTTTCAAGGATGTTTGAGTGTTCAAGAATTTTGGTTCTAGTTTGTTTTGTTATAATCAACAAATTTATGTAAATAAAAGAAGCATTAAAAGCAGGAAAAAATACCCTAGAAAACTCCCAAACTCTCAAAAAGTTCAAATAAATTTTAAATGAAATATCATATAATAAAAATTTCCCATTTAATATTTACCTCAAGGAAACAGTCCTTACATAAAATTTCTGAACATCTTTATATCTGACAAAGCCTAGAGTAATCTGAGGCTCATTGATAATTTATGTAGTAACCCCTCATTTTCCTACAAGCAATGACATTATGAAAAGAAAAGGCAACATTGTCACTTAGTACTTGTGGTTTTAAAACAAAAGTTGCAAGTTAACAGCTATGAAGTTCAGAGCATAGCCCAGAAAAGAAATTGAAAAACAACCAACCAATTAAAAAACCCAAAAATCCCCAACCCAACCCAAAACAAATAAAAACAAAAACAAATTCAAAAATCCCCAAATAAACTCTGAGTTTCCATTAAGTGTGTGTCACTAGAACTAACAGATGTTATTCTAATACAAATGAGAAAGCAAAAAACCCAGTCCCATCCTGAGGTTTGCCTGTAGTTTCACTGTGGAGTATTCCTCAGTGCTGCCCTACAAACCCTATGAAGTATGAACTTTTTTTGAGGCCAATAACAGACCCTTTTTTATCAGATACAACTCTTTCTCCTATATCCAGTTTTTGGAATCTAATAGCGATGAAGTAACAACCAGTGTAGGAATGATGTGTTTGTGTTGAAGAAAATAAATTTATTTTATATGCAGTGGGCTTCATTGATTACAGACCTGCCCATAAAACCTCTGTCAGCAAAACAATTTACATTCTAGACTCGATGTGAGATGCCTGATGTTCCCACAATCTCTGTGATCTGTCTGCCTGCTCCCATGGCAGCTATCACTCCAGTCCAGTAAAATGGCAATGTCTTGGCTGGTGAATGCCAACTCCATCAAAATAAAACATTGTCATGCAAAATAAAGGTACTGACATTACATACTCAGCCTTATTATTCTTCGACACTTACTTAAAAATTTGTAATTCAGGCAAAGCAGATCAAGCAAGGTCTCTGCCATAAAACCAAAAGTCATTGCCATTGCTTACCCTCAGATGTTTTGCAGACAGGAAGGCGTTTCTCATTACAATGTGCTGTTTTCCACCTCCCAGAGAGTGCTAGATAGACACAGGCTATTTTCTGTTTTGGCTCTCCATAGTCCCACTTAGAAAAACTTACTTTCATTTTATTGGTCCATCGATAATATCCGTAATTCTGAAATTGAAACAGACATTTGACACAACTTTTGTAAACTCTCATCTGCTGTTTCACCTAAATGCAGTCATACAGAAGCACGTTTTCAAAGTGATACAGGCAGCTCAGTTTGTGTATCTGTGCTAGTACTGTTAAAATACTGGTTGAATCAGGACTCAGCAACATAAAAGCCAGACACAGTATGGCTCCCATGCTGGAACATCCCATGGAAGTGTTTTACAGCTAAATAATGCTCCCTGGGGACTCAGTCCCTTGTCAGACAGTGTTGTAAGGTGGAATCACCATCCCAGAAGAGTCAGATCTCCAGGAAAACCAGGATGACCATAAGAACATGAAACCAGTGGAAAGCTCAGGTGGAAACAGGTCTCAGAGTTGGCTATCAGAGAAGAACTCTAAGCTCCAGCAGTTTTGAGGAGAAACTTTCAGAAGTAAACTGCAGCCATCACGATGAGGAACCAGAGAAAATTATTACTTTGTGAGAAGCAAAAGAGAAATATGTTGAGCAGGAATTCTTGAGTCTTTCTTTAGTCCTTCCTCCTCCCCTTTTTTTCTTTCCTGGGAAGAATCAGAGGAATTACAAGGAAAAGTGAAAAGACACAGACAATATATTGCTGCCATTAAGAAGAGGGGGATGTGATCTCACTGCAGTGTCTAGCTGTGTCAAGAGAGATGCCAGGTGCACAAGGTCATACTGACCTTGGCATCATCAGGGCAAGGTCACTCACTGCCTGGGGAGCAGGAGGAACTGCAAAGCTTGACTCTGCAAGATCAAGGATGACTTATTTATAAGTACCAAGGGAATGTCTGGTGATTCAAGCTTGATCAAAAAGGAATTTTAGCTGCTTTCTAAATCATATTGCTATGACTAAAAAACAAGCAACTTTGGTACCAAGTGGACTTAAACACGATAATTTGGTTTGGGTAGAGATGCCCTGTTCACTTGTGCAAGTGGAAGGATTTATTTTAAGGTTGGTGACTACCCATCACTTATGTGAGCATTTTTTTCTGGTGGGTGTGGGGATGACACTGTTAAAATAGTGGAGATAAGTATTGTTCAGCAACAAGTTCATTTTTTCAGACGAATTTTCAGCCTTCTGAGGGTCTTTATCAGAGTGTTGCTGCATCATATAACTGGAAATGGTATTTTTACACAATATTTATTATAACTATCATTAGGGATACTGAATTTCAGACATGTTTTGCTATGTTATATATCAGTATGGAATCACAATTGGTAAAAACAATGAATAGTTAAGATGATTATTACTGGTGAAAAAGCTCATTTTTATTATTAAAGTGGTTTCATCAGATCAAAGAACAATGAAATAGAAACATGATAATTAAGTGCATTTAGCAACTGCATATTCAGTGGGGAAGCTGAAGCTCAATTTGTCGCTCAGTCACAGAGCTAATAAGACTGATAATCACTCAAGTGTTCCCTTACAAAGTGGTGGACCTGGATCTCAGTATTCACTACTTCTGCTACAGTATAGCTTTTACTGATTTTAACCTTTGGGACCCAGCAGGTACAACAAAGAGTGTGTGTTCAAAGGTGTATGGTTTTGGGTTTTTATGGGTTTTCATGAACCCTTCTGAACCAAAACATAATGGAAAAACTACAGCTGCCAATGATCATGAGGTGCTAACCCTACTGACCATCTTACACTCTTTTGGTAGGGGTCACCTCTCCTAAAAATGGCCATCTGAAAGTTTACCAGGTGTTTTTACCTAAGTTTCCAAGATTCACACAGAACTAGTAAAGAGAGTCCAGCACTGCCAAAGGTTCTCATCTTTCTCTATTGCCTAAAATGGAGTTTAATGATTTAAGATAGATGAAGTCAAAAGATGTGAGACTGTCCACCAGTCCTAGGTTTCTAAATCTGTTCATGCTACAAATCTCCTGCTAAAAGTAGCAGCATTTAACCTTATGAACTATTAATTTTTTAATCTTACCACATTGCTGTTGAGCCCAATCCATAAGGGCTCTCCATACTGCACTGCCTGCAGCAGCAAGAATATATTACTGTAATAATCAAAAATGCTGGCAAGCTCTGAAGATTTCTCCTTGCATGCTTTCCTTGCTTCTTCCCAATTCATTTTAGAAGGAATGATTAAATAGCTGCTGTTGCCATAATGGACAAAATCAAAATCTGGAGCACTTCTGGGGTGAAACAGTTCAGGCTCTGTAGGAAAGAGGTACAAATTTAAAAGGAAGAGGAGAAAACAGTGAAAATTTACTAGCTGCTAGATAGCAATGTTACTTTTGAGTAACAGATGAATATAACATGGCAGGACAAGCATCAAGTAACAGAATTTCTTACATAAAACCAAAGAGATTTATTTTAATGGCAATTTGAAATTCTTTTAAACTATGGTGTAAAAACACATTCAAGGATTAGAGAGAAGCAGAGCATGAGGTGTGTGTATCTATAGACACAGACTGTCTAGACGAAATTATGTCAATACTGGTTCCACCACGATCCTCCTCCCAAGGCTCTCCATGTCCCCCCACCGCAGTGCAGGTGAAGTTTTTCCCAGTCGTGAGCACAGGACAAGATCTTCACACCACTTCAGTCTCAAAATAATTTCTTTCTAAGTAAATTTTATGGCCAGGCTGCTACATCTTTCTCTTGTAGGATGAAGTGAAAAAAGAAACTGTATTTGTACCATTAATTCTATATGCAGAAGTAGAAGGCAAGGGCCTAGAGGTAGTGATGGGGGCAGAAGAAAAGACATAAACTTTGTGTTCAGTCATTGTTGAGGATGCCCTGGCAATTGTTTTTGCTAGTGCCATCCTCATGCAGCTTTCTGCACTTGCATGGGACAGAGCTGTGAATCATCTGACCCAGCTGTGGCTTCTTCCTCTATTTTGACTTGCTGCTCAGCAGTTCCCTGTTTTTGTTCCTGCAGACTCTGCAGTGTAGCTGTGCTCCGGATGTGTCTCCCACCCTTAGGCTCCATGAAGGAAACTGGAACTTTTGCCCTTCTGAATATTGCTGTTCTTGTGATATGATGGCCTTGATAAAGGCTGATGAGCAAACCAATCACTTTAATTGGCCTCGGTTAACCCCCAGCTGGAGGTCACTGAGGGATTTCTCTTTTTGTATTGTATTTGCAAAATAACTGCATTCAGCCACCTATATCTGTGATAGTTGGGTAAAGCACAGATTGCCACACATTTCTGTTAATAGAGAAAACAGGCATTTTGAAGGCAGAGACCTTCTAGGAACCTTGTTTGGGGATTTTTCTTATGATTAAGAAGGTGAATCCTGTCTTCAAAGTGTCTACGTGCCAGGCACCTCATTTAAGTGTGGATGTTTGCAGGGTAGGTGAGGTCAGCTTCTCTGAGTTTTAATGGTTGGATTGTTCAGTAAATGTTTTGCAACCAAAAAAAAAGTGAAAAAAAAACCCCTTACCGCTGTCCATCTGGCAAATATAGCTTTTTTTATGCTGGCAGTCAGTATTTTCCCATAATCCTGCATCATCTACAGACCTTTTTGTCATTGTAATACAATCAGTCTAGGGAAAAAAAAA
>VYZP01067490.1:0-15877 GCA_013400635.1 Hypocryptadius cinnamomeus
CTACAACATGTGGATCCCACATACGGCAAGATTCATCATTCCAGGAGATCAGTAGCAGCTATGCTGTAAAGCCCGGATCTTTTAATTCGTTTCTGACTTCATTGTTTCCTGCAACACCATCTGTGTAAAGCCCCCAAGGAGAGACAGCCATGACACCCAAAGAAAGAAGAACAGTTTTTAGCCTGTCAGACACTTGCTGTGCAGGTTTGGAGGGAAAAGGAGACCAATAAAGCATGGATACTGTGCTCAGACCTTTACAAGCAGACAAAGTCCAACATAAGTGAAGATAGTAAATATACTCTGTAACTGATTTGGTTCAAGAAACAGGGAATCTTGCATCATGTCCTCCTAGGAAGCATTTTTCTGATTAAAAATGAACAGGAATTTCCAAGTCAGTGGTGCTGACAGGCTGACAAAATCCAAGCAGTTAAACCAAGTGACTTGGCTGAAAGTCTAGCATTTTTTTTTCTGAAATCACAGAACTCCTGTATTATGGCTTTCCTAACACTAATAGGGTTCTTCTAAAACTGCCTCTGCATGTCTGTAACCCACACAACTATGCCGCTCTAAGCATGGGACATAGTTTCTTAGCTTCAGTTTCAGTGCCATACAATACCAAAAATCATTGGCCTATCAGTGTTACTCAGTTGTTACTCTTTATCCTCTTGCTCATCTTCAGTGGTCATCAAGTGCAGATAGGAGCTCAGAGTAGTCGTGAAAGGCACACCCTGGCTCACCCCACCACAAAACTGCTGTCCCTTAAGACAGAAGCAACTCTCTCGGGATCTGTGTTTTAATGTAGAAAACAAAAGAGGCCTCTTTATGACACTGCATGTACTCACAGAAATTGCCTGTGCTGTCTGATCCCAAGCTTCCTCAGAAGAAAAATGAGGCCATAATACCTACCTACTTAATGTCATTTCTCTAGCACTTAGTAGGTGAAAAGTACTAAGGCTAATACAGCTGGAAGAGAAATCCTGTTCCTTCTGATTTCTACCTTCATATTCTGGGCACTGGAGCTTACAGCAACTTAATTTTTCAAAACAGCAGAAAACCAATACAAGAATTTTACAGTGACATGGATAATGAAAACTTATGTGGATGGATCTACTTGATTATCTGCCCAATACTTCACTTTGATAACTATTCATGTCAAGCCCATATGAACAGATATTTACAAACATATACACATACATATTTTTCTTTCATGCTATCTTCCATGTAGCTTTCTTTCATGATAAAATGTGCTGTAATATATAAATCTATTCTACAAGCAAATCACCAAGATTTTGTCAAACTATGGTCTGAAAAAAAAGGAGAAAGCATAGAGATGGAGCTCTTCAAATTACCTAAGCTTGTGGAAAGGGTAACACACAAGTTCCTCACTGATGTGTGTAAGGAAGTTAATACATAGTGTAGTCTTACTTCTGGGAGAATTTCCTATGTAGTGGTCAACCTCGAACACACTGTTACTACATTTGACATGTCTGCAGTACCTCATAATGCTTCTATAGGAGTACAGTAAAATACATATTTTTGAGGGGTTTGAACTCTTAATGAAGAATCAGGTAGTAGCTGTGAAGTCAAAACTCCTGCTTTTCACTGAAGTTGTTCAGCTTTTAATGTAAACAAACTAAATGAATGTCCGATACTGCAACAGTTGGGAGAGGCAGAATTCTGAGTCAACAGGTTGCTAATTAAGTTTGGAGAGTTTTCTTTGACGATTTTGTTTTCTACATGAAGGAAATACTTTCATTTTGAGCAACTTCTGTTCTTTCATCCACGGGCTTTCTAGGTCTCGTTATACTTTAAAGCACTAGAAATTTTCTCTATTTCAGGTATCCAGTAAAAAAAGGAAAAGCTTAACTACACTTCTTCAGCCATGCAAAATTTGGTGGTCAGACCAAATTAGCTTAGCTACTGACAAGAGAACTGCCTTACACACATTTAAAGAGGGGGAGAAGAGCAGCAATAAGTGCTCTGTATTAGAAAGTTCTATGTGAAGCTGTTTGTCAAGACAGAGGCCCTTTGGTATTATTGAAAAGCAACCTGTAGGAGACCTCCTGCCACTCTGCAGGCTGGCAGGAGGTCCAGTTCACATTCTCCTTGTTTTAATGTTGTCACTGATAGGGTTAATCAACTGGTCATTGAGAGGTAGCTGAGATCTGCTATGCACACCTCTGTCTTATAGCTGAATTAATTAATTTCACAAAGTCTCTTTTAACTCAAAATGAAAGACAAAAGTGCCAAAGTGTCAAAAAAGTGCCAAAAGTGTCAAAAAGCCACAGCTAAACAAGTGCTCTACCAAAACAGCTTGTACAGGGTTAAGCAGCACTTTCATGGTCTCTGCATGCATCTTTTATTTTTCCCGATGAAAGCCGTGAGTGCACAAGCACACACTTTCTCTTGAACTCACTTCTTTTTGGCACGTTTGCAGCCTCTGTGGTCTGTGTGAAGGTGGTGGAGAAGTGAGGTGTGTTGGAGCAAAGGAATAGGGCAGGTAAGCCGGCAGACAGGATAGCTTGTGCTGTTTCGCTCATATCACTCAAAACCACCTACTACTGCCTCAAATTGGACTAGCACTGCCACAGAACTCGGGGTCTCTCATACACATTTGAGATTCTGCATTTTATTAGTGTTCTGTACATACTGGATTTTTTCATCACTTATGACTCTTCCCAATAAACAAACAAACAAAAAAAAAGGGAGATACAAGAAAAAATTTATTCCCATAAAACGGGAATTCTTAAACTATATATTCCTGCACCTTTTTGCTAACCCAAGCCTTCAAAAAATCTTAAGCCTGTTTTCTTTTCCCTTTCCAAATCTAGGGGTTATCTTAAAAAAGCTCGCACAAGATTAAAGAAACAATCCTTTCATTATGAAAAAAAGTTCTTAATAATTTTTAGTTTTCAGATATTACTGTTATTAAAATCTTTTAATGTAGTAGCACAGTTGGCAAGAAAAGTGGTAGAATTTTCAGATCAGAAGAAGATGGATGCTCCTGAAAACAGAAGCAAAACTCCAAACCAATATGAATTCTTGATTCTCTGATAAAGCTAACCAATTGTTCCCTACAAAGAGATAATTTTAAGGAAAATATAATTTAATCATTATATATTTTTAATATAATATATAATTTAATGCTGTATTTTCTATCAAATTTGAAGGGAAGTCAGTCCTAACCTTACAGGAAAAAAGTGGGAGAAATGGCAGTGTCATGGCACTGCTGAACTACTTAAGAGCTTTCTATACCGTTCTGAGCTGCCTTCTCTCTTTCAAGGAAGATATAAAAAAGTCAGAATAAAAGTTCATTTTGTATAATGTGTTGGTAAGAGAACTAGTTACACATTGCCAGAAAAGCAACTGAAGAAATTTTTCTACCTTCACTATGTTTACCTTCCTCATGGCTGGAATATACAAATTCTGAGTCAGATCCTTACCTCTCCTCTCGCATTGTAAAGTTGATGGGAAGAGCCACAACAGTGTAAAATTCCCAGTTTTGCCTAAGAAGAAGTGGATTCCCCTTCACCATCTCAGATCTCTATGCACACACAGGAGATGCCATGCAGAGAACCCAGGGGAAGAACTGTAATTTACAATGCCATCCCCTCCACCGTCTGCACCACCCAGAAGCTCCCAAACTTGACCAGGGAAGTTTTCAGTCTTTGAAGGAGATCAACATAGAGGGAATGCAGCTACTGGAGTTGAGCAGTCCCCTTCTCATGGCCTGCTCTTTGTTTCTGGCTAGTGAGGACTGCATGGTCTTTCTGTAGTTGCCTGACCAACCACACTCCTGACTCATTACAGGACTTCAGCCAGCTCACTGAGCCCTGTTTCTTACCTGCACAAGACATGCAGTGGGTGACTTTTCAATGAACTGTTTGCTTCAGTGGTTGTATCCTTGAGTAAAAACTGCTGCATGAATGTGAAAAAGTGGCACTACTATACGGTCAGCAAACCCAGAGACTGAAATTTAGGTTTTAGAGCTTTAACTTTCAACAGAAAAAGGAAGCAGGAACTATGTACAGTATTTAAAACCTCACAATGTATATCAACATAAAATCTTCTGTCAGTGGATTTGTAGGTGCTTCTAAAAACAATGTGGTTTGGACAATTACGTCTTTAAACATCAGGTGGACATACATGCTCTTCAGTTTATTAACATTTCTTGAAGTCATATTAGGGTTTTCAGCACAAGAATTCAGTTATCCTTTTAGTATATTCATAGAATGATAGGGTGTAAGGAGGTTGGAATGGAGCTTAAAGATCCTCTAGTCCCAACTTCCTCTGCCCTGGGCAGTCATACCTCCCACTAGACCAGGCTGCTGAAGGACTTATCCAACCTAGCTTTGAACACTGCCAGATTTGGGGTATCCAGGACCCCCCTGGGTAACCCATTCAGGTGTCTCACCACCTCACAGTAAAGCATGTCTTCCTACTTTTTCCCCCTTTCAATTTCTTTTTTTTTCTTTCCCATTTCATCTGCAGTTTTAAGTAGTCTGAAAACTTTCAGGTTTTGACCAGATAGGGAAAAAGAGTCAACAGAACAGAGCATAGTTTTAGTTTGGGATTTAATTTAGGATATATTATTTGAAAAGTGATAAAGCTGAGCTGTCATGAGCTTCTGAAAAAAATTCAGGGGGAAAAAAAAAAGCACTTCTGGTCAAATCCAGGGGGAAAAAAGAAAGCACTCTTGGTCAACAGAAATATTAGAAAAAACTATTAAAAAAATTGGCTGATGATCTTCAGTCTTAAGCTGTTCCAAGGGAAATATAGGCTGGACATTAGGAAAAAATTTTTACAGAAAGAGTGATAAAGTACTGGAATTGGCTGCCCAGGGAAATGGTGGAGTTACCATTACCATCATCTGGATGTATTTAAAGGAAGATTGGATGTGGCACTCGGTGCCATGTTTTAGTTGAGGTGTTAGGGCATGGGTTGGACTTGATGATTTTGAAGGTCTCTTCCAACCTTGTGATTCTGTGAAATCTGTGATTCAAAGTGCTTTATAACACCTAACACGTCACATATCATGTGAATCAACAAGCAGGTATGGCTCTAGTTTTTACTACAGGGTAAGGATTGGTTTTCACTGGACAAGATATTAGAATCACAGCACTCATGGACAATAAAAAGTGTAAAAGTGACACACATGATACTTCACAAAACCAGGGAATCTGCACTTCCTGATATGCATCCACCCACTAAGCATACACAAATCTCTGGGAAATTATATAATCGGCTTGATAACACATACCTTTCAGCCTTGTGTCGCTGTTGTTGCTTTTCTCTTCTAGTAATCCAGTCTGGTTCAGTGGTTCTTTCCTCCACTTCAAAAGACTTTGCCAAGGGGCACTACAGTAGGAGCCCTGCGTATACGACCAAGACATTTCTAGACTGCTCCCCTAATGTTATTTTTAAAATAAGCAGTTTCTGTGTTTTTCACAAAGTTAGGCTGTATTAATCGTGACTGGAAGCAGAGGAAGCCTGCTCAACATATGTGAATATTGTCTATGCCATGAAAAACACCTGAGTAACAGCTCCCACCACCAGAAATGAACTGAGTTGTAATGCATGGCACAGGCAGAAAGGGATTTCACATGCGGTGGTGGGGGGTCTATTTAAGCCTGACTTGGTTGTGCAGCAAATTGGTGAGGGACTGCTTTTGTAGCACATATTGCTTTCCTCTCTCATCAAGAGGAAGGTGATTAAAACTGACATAATTTTGCAGCTGGTAAAAAAAGTCTACAGCCAGCTTTGCAATGCAAAAAGCAGAGAACTAAAGGCTATCTCAAGTCAGCAAACTTTCTCCTGTAACACAGTCGAGCCATCTCTTACAGAAGGCATTAAAGAAAAACAGTCCACATGTGCATAACTAAAAATCCTTTTAGCTAGGCACCTGAAGATTTTATCTCACTAGCTGCTCTGTCAGTTTTGTGGGTTTACAATTGCCTTCTTTTAATTTCAAAGGAATGTTTCAAATTGCTGTGAGAACACTGCATAAAAGAACATGGCGCTATGCAATTAACAGAGCACAGAAGGAAATACTGAAAATTACTCTATACAAAGATTTTTGATAAGAGAACAAACCAGCACAGGAATAAAGAAAAATATATTTGCCTAATCACTGCTTTATAAAAAAATGTATTGGAAGTAAATGTAGCTAAATTTAGAAATTAGCACAATTTTTAATTAGCAACATGCTTCTCTATGTTGCATGCCTATGCACTTTTTGGAACAAAAGTTCAGAGTTGACTATCTCATATGGAAATGTTATTTTAAAGGTCATGTTTTAAATGTGCTTTTAGCTTTTCTGTATTGCAGCTTCTAGCATAAACTCAGATTGTGAGTAAAACACCACCGGAGGGAAATCGTGAGGGCTTACCTTCCATGAGAAACAGGATACAAAACAAACCCATTGCCCTGCTTTGCTACAACGTTCTCTACCTCTATTCCCAACCAACCCAACAGATGACTTTAAAAATTGCATTTAAGCTTCACTTCTCTTTTAATGTTGCATTTTGCTGCTTCTTTTCAGGCACAAGGAATTAGGTCCAAAAGTTTGACAGTGTTTCCCAACTGTACTGTCAGGTTGAATAATCATCATTTTCTCTGTGCATACCAAAAAAAAAAAAAAAAAAAAAAANGCGTGCCCCCGCCCCGGCAGGCGAGGTGTGTCCCCCGCGGGCGAGGGCAGCGCTCGGGGCCGGCGGCGGCCGCTCCTGCGCGGCTGCGGCAGCGGCAGGGGTGCGGCGTGGGGACGGGCACGGANATTAAAAAGAAATTGAATTGAGATGTGGTTGTCCTATACCATAAGAAGTGCAGGAAGTATCAGGTGGTGTTGACACTTTGTATTGTATGGTACGATATCTTGCTGGTTGCTCTAAAATGAACAGAAAGCGGCAAAAGCTACTGAACACTCAACACTGGAAGGCTGGTGCTTGAGATGTATGGTTTTGAAATGCTAGACGTACAGACTTCTCTGCGTCCAGATGTGTACACCGCCTATGTGAACAGTCTGTAAGCCCACACCAGGAGATCAGCTCTCCCCTGTCGCCGGCTGCTGTCGCGACAGGGCGCAGCCCCGGAGGCCCCAGCGCCCGCTGNGCTGGAGGATGTGCTGGCGCAGATCGACCCTGGTGGTCCCCTGTGGGGGCCGGGGGCTGCGCGGAGCCCGCAGCGTCGCGGGCGAGACCGCCCTCGCTTCCCGCGACCGGAGGCGAGCCGCGGCAGGGAGTCCTCCCGTCGGGACGGGCTTGGTTTCGAGGAAGGGGAGCACGGTGTCTCCGGAGGAGCGAGCTGAAGGGCTGAAGGGACCCGAGCGCCCCTCGCCAACCCTGTGGCCGCAGGCGACGCGCATGGAGGTGTGGGTGTCCCGCAGCCCCGGAGCGGCGCGGGGCCGGCAGCAGGCCGTGCCTCGGACCGGCCTCTCCGGCGGGGCGCAGGTACGTGGGGACGGGCGCGGATCTCCCGGGCCCGCCGGCGGCACTTGGCGGCACCCGGCTGCCTCCCGCCGGCATCCCCGGACGAGAGCGTGGCTCTGCTCGCCGGCCGGAGAGTGGAAGTACTGAAAGCCACTTTCCTGTTAAAACAGTAGTTGCGCTAACGCGAAGCAGGTATCGTGTTAGGTGGAATGTTGTTTGAGGAGTGAGTGAACGGTAAGGATCAAAGAACAAATTTCTCTCACGCAAATAATGGGGAAAGGGACGAAGCCACAGGCAGACCCTGCTGTGGTGCTCAGATGTGGTGTAAGGTAAATGCTTTCACAGGGCAGCTACCCGTTTTACAGCTGGCCATTGGTAAGACGTGCTGTTTGATTTCATACTTAGTTATGTTTAGCCCAGTGCAGATCTCTGAAATACCTCTTCCTGCAGATGCTGGCAAACATGCCGCTTTTTACTTGCACTAGTGGCTCCTCCACAATATTTAACTGGATCCTTTCATTCCGATGACAGGAGTTGAGCCGTAGTGCAAAAAAATTTCTGAAGTTTGTGCTCTCACTGAGCAAAAACTTATAAACAATACAACATTTTAAATTTTTTACTTATTTTTTTGGTCTCTGAGCTACTTTAGTAGTTTTGTTGTTGTTGTTTGTTTGTTTGGGGGTTTTTTGGGTTTTNGCCCCGGGCGATCGGCGGGCAGGACAGCACTGCGCGGGCCCCGGCGGGGACTGCCGGCAGCTTCGGGGCCGAGGGGCGGGTCTGGGGCCGGGACCTGCGGGAGGACGCGCTCCCGGCCCGNCCCGGAGCCGGCTGCCACTCGGAGGCTGGCTCTCGGAGAAGGTGTTTCGGGCGCGGCTGCCCAGCGGAGCCCGCGGGTCTCGGCCCAGCGCGCACGGGGGGCAGCCCGGGGGCGCGGCGCAGGAGCGCAGGGCGAANCACTTGGCGGCACCCGGCTGCCTCCCGCCGGCATCCCCGGACGAGAGCGTGGCTCTGCTCGCCGGCCGGAGAGTGGAAGTACTGAAAGCCACTTTCCTGTTAAAACAGTAGTTGCGCTAACGCGAAGCAGGTATCGTGTTAGGTGGAATGTTGTTTGAGGAGTGAGTGAACGGTAAGGATCAAAGAACAAATTTCTCTCACGCAAATAATGGGGAAAGGGACGAAGCCACAGGCAGACCCTGCTGTGGTGCTCAGATGTGGTGTAAGGTAAATGCTTTCACAGGGCAGCTACCCGTTTTACAGCTGGCCATTGGTAAGACGTGCTGTTTGATTTCATACTTAGTTATGTTTAGCCCAGTGCAGATCTCTGAAATACCTCTTCCTGCAGATGCTGGCAAACATGCCGCTTTTTACTTGCACTAGTGGCTCCTCCACAATATTTAACTGGATCCTTTCATTCCGATGACAGGAGTTGAGCCGTAGTGCAAAAAAATTTCTGAAGTTTGTGCTCTCACTGAGCAAAAACTTATAAACAATACAACATTTTAAATTTTTTACTTATTTTTTTGGTCTCTGAGCTACTTTAGTAGTTTTGTTGTTGTTGTTTGTTTGTTTGGGGGTTTTTTGGGTTTTGGTTTTGGGGGTTTTTTTTGGTTGGTGGGTTGTGGGTTTTTTTGTTGTTGTTTGGTTGGTTTTTTGCAAGCTGGTAACTATTCTGTGCTTGTGAGTTTTAGACATTTATGCATTTATGATACCGACCACTACTGACACCTTTGTCTTTAATTCAGCAAAAAGGTGCCAGACACTATGGACTTGCAGCCCATGGTTTGCTGGAATCTCTTGATTTTGATTTTCTTTATTTAGAAGGAACCCATGAGCGCAGTGAGGCTATACTGGAAGTCAAATTTCCCTTTGACACTGCTTCAGTTTAATCCCACTTAACTTGGTTTCTTCAGAAAACTTTATATAGCAGAACTAAGACAAAAGTATTTACCCTGCACATGCATTCAGAGACACATAGTTTGAAGAGGGGATTTTTTTCCTATATTATTTCAGGACAAAACTTTTACTATGAGAAGTGAGATACCCTCTCAGCTAATCTATAAAAAGATTTGTGTAACTTTTAACACTGAGAAGAGTCTGACTCCATGTGCAGTAGGGTTGGTCAAAAACAGGAGAAAAAGTTATCCTTCTATACCACCTGAGTACCCAAGTCTATGCTGAACAGTCATAACCTTTATCTTATTCTTCAGTATTTGATATCTGGGCTCTATAAATGTCACAGTTGTGTGTAGCCATTAGTTTTTTAATGCTTCCTGCATCTGGTTTGGGGAGGAGTAAAGAAAAGTTAGATAGGCAGTTAGCCCAGTATAATTAGCCCAGTACATGATTGAATTCTCAATGTAAATAAAACTTTTCTTCATACAGAATGAGTTTTAAGTCTTCAAAATCAAGACAAGATTTCTCCTATTGAGTGACACATGGTAAGTGTTGTTTTCAAGGTAGCAGACTACTCCTTGTAGCAATAGTGTAACAGTATGTAGGGAAAGAAATCTCTTAAATATCTTTGTAGCTGTAAAGGCTGATTATTAATGCTTTAGCACCATGACTGACCTCAGATTTTGGACTTCGTGCAAGTAGTGGTGGAAGCAGGTTTATGCCTTTTTTAGGATTTTGTAAAGCAAACAGGCTGCTTTAAATATTTGCAGAACACTCTGCAGTTACAGGAGAGTTTCTGTGCTGGGAATAGAATCAGGATTTTTGCTTTGAGGTGATGTGTGTCATTGTATTGGGATGCTTGGCAAAAGAACAAGCCAGTATTGTCCTTAGCTACGGGAGGAAGCTCATTCTCTGGTTAGTTTTAAGTGGTCCCTTATCTTGCAGTTTTTGTTTGACCAAGTTATTCCAAGAAATGAAGCAAACTGTCGTCTTGACTTCCTAGAACTCTAAAATCTCAGATATGGGAATGACATTTGTTCTACTATGTGCAGTTGTTTGGGTTGTTTTTTATTTCTTAGTGCAAGAGTATTGCATGAAAGAGGTGTGAACAGAAGGAGGAAGCACAGGGCTGGAAGAAAGTGAAGAAATTATGAGTAAAAAAGAAATCCTTGTCTAAATTCTAATTGTGGTCTTAGCTAGTGATTCTTTATGTTATTTCCATTTATTTCAGCAACCCATGTGGCTCTTGTGTCTCCTCAGGAAACAGGTAGTTAAGCAATACTATTTCTCCTTAAAAATCAATGGGAAGGACAGTCGGGTTCTGTGTAGAAAAAGAAGGCACAGCATTCCCTTGCATGGTATGAGCAGTAACATGTCTAGAGGGTGGGAAGAATTACAGGATGGGCAGAATTGAGGAATTGAAGCACAGTTTTATTCTTGGTAATTCAAAACCCAGTAAAAGTAAAGTTACGTGAAGAATAATACTGGGGATTTGGCTGTTCTTTGAGGATGTTGGGAGCAAAAGAGATAGGAATTTGCCTCTGTAGTATAGGTGAATTTATAGTATAGTGAATTTAATGTTGGGCTCAGCTCAGAATAGCTCTGGCTGTCTCTTCTGTGCCTTGGTCTTCCATCACTTGTTGGTGATGCTGTGCAATTGTCAGATGAACAGATGCTGTGAGAACTTTCCATCAGAGGGAAAGTTAGTGGTAGGAGGAATGTCTTTATGGGAATGAGCTATGACAAGTTTGAGAATAGGGCAGATGAATTAGTTATTAAATTTGACATTTGTTTTTAAAGAGAGACCTGATGCTAAACGGTAGGATAGTACCGTCCTACTGCACAGTCTGTAGATCTTCCTTCTCTGGGTTTCATCTTTTCCTGTCTGTTTTCAATGTTAGTAGATGTGTTGATACAAATTTTACAATTATGTTATCCGTTTCCTTTTGAAAGAAGCTACGTCTTTCTGTTTTGACCAAAAAAAGTCAGTTTATAGCAATGTCCATTTTGTCTACTCATATACAGGCTTGCCCATGGATCCAGGGCAGCAACAAAATGAGTCTACCTGTGGCACCAGCATTGATGTTTCTTAGCAAGGGCTTCTGGCCTTCACAAGTCAAATACTTTTTTTCTTCCCTTTTTTTTTTTTTTTTGGCCACAAAAGAGAGATGTCATTTCTTTTAAAAGACAATGGCTAACTTTATTGTAAAATTAATATCAACACATCTACTAAACTTCAAAGCAGACAGCAAAAGACAAAATCCAGAGAAGGAACTGACTATTTTTCACTTACTAGAGTCCCATCTTCATTTTGTGAAATAATTATTCTCTCTCTTTTTAAAAATTTTTTTAAAAAAAATTTTAATACCTTTCACCTCATTTATTTAATCAGGTTTTGATTTTATTTAATTTTATCTATTGTGGACCAAAGACCATTTCTTAATTTTTTTTCTAAATGTGCCTTTAGTTCAAGTGTTGTGTATGATTTCTGTGTCTCATAACAAACTAATTAAATTTCACAAAACCTGCAAAACTTGGGTAAATAGTAGGGTTAATACAGTCAGATGCATGTTCTGGATATGCCAGCTCAGTTGGACATCCTTTCAGTGACTATTTCTGCAGCATAGCAGGGAGCTTCTCATCACACCTGTTGTTCTGTCTTCATGTATTTCATCCTGGCTATTCAGAAAACAAGGTGCTAGCAGCTAGTAGGCATTTGTAAAAACTTTGAAAGAAGTCTGGTACCTGCTTTGCTTAGGAAATGTAGGCTTGGGAAGGAATTCCGTTTTCTAGGAGTTCTTTCAGCAAAATAACTCTTTTCATTTCTCCCATCCCTATTATTAATTCACATATCTCCTGTCACGTCTGCAACAAGCAGTGCAAAGTCTGTCCTTTCACGTACAACAGTTACTGATTTCCCAGATCATAGTCTTTTGAATTGACAGAACAAGGTAGAAGATTTTAAAAACTTGTGAGAAGAAAACCTTTTGAGCACATAGCTACTAAATATTGTTAATACAAAATCAAATTTCTTTAAGAAAGTCAATGAAATAAAAAACTACATTTGTGTTTGGCAGTGAATAGTTATCTGTTGAGATTTGATCTGGTAGGGTGCAATGCACCAGTCATTTCACAGACTTGGTTAGCAGAATTAGCCCTGACATCTAGAGAAATTGAGCCAGTACTTCCTGCAGCAAAATACAAGAAGCAGTTGTCCTTATAAATAATAGTCACAAATTTTCAAGATAACCAGGAGATGAAAATCAGAGGCTAAAATATGTGCGATTTTTCAAACAGAGCAAATGAGCAGTGAACTGTTATGCTCTGAATGCATTTTAAAGCTTCTTTAAAATTTGTATAAAAAAAGAAAAAAATCAAACTCGTAAGGCTGGAGTCCAATTTCAATATTTGTACTATTTTAAATAGATACAACATTATTTGCTACTAATAAGATGCCTTCTTTTCCTTGAATGCATGACTAAAGGTGTGTTTAGAAATCTGTTGATGGAGACCTTATGGTCACAAAATCTTGTTTTAATTAACTATTATGGTTTAGGGTGTGCAAAAAAGATATTTCTTCCTTTGACTTCGTACATGTGCATAACCCACCTCAATACATTATAAAATGAATGAGAAATCCTCAATCCATTTCACTTTTTTAATACTAAATCTATGTCTAAAATAACTCTTATATATGTTTCATCCTTTTATCTTAGAGTTTAAGAGTTAAAATAATGGTAAATCATTTAATTATTAAAAAAAACGAAACAAACAAACAAACCAAAACTGAACAAAGACTAAGTCAATATGTTTTCTGTAGATTTTCTCAAGTAGATCTTAAAAGAGAAGGTAGCTTCTCTTATATATAAGCAGTATAACATAATGAGATTATTTTCAAAATCCACTTAGAGGTTAGCTTGCCTGGCACTAGCTGTGTAGGTGTTCTCCAATCTAATGCTGTTTTAGGGAAATCTTTCTGTTAATGTGTGCAACAAATAATGTGATTCATTTTTCTGGCCAAATTAGTCATGCTCAGATATTGGAGAACACTTACTGAACATAAAAATCTTTGCATGTTTATAAACAGGACAGGGAAAAAAAATTACTTTTCTTCCATTACTGCACTGGTCTTGTGTGCTGCCCCTCAGAGACCAGTTCTGCAGGTCTTCTCCATGACTGTACAAGGAATCCTCCGTCAGAATGACCAGCCACTCTGTCTTCTGTAGTGATGCCTTTTGTGTCCTTAGACGGGATTCAATATGTATCTACCAGCCATGCTACTTGTAGACCCCAGAAACCTATTCTCTAGAGGCTGTTGTGTTTAACCAGTTGTACAGAGGGATGTGTTCTTTAACCTGTTCTGCATGAGTACTGCCCACATAACTTTTATTGGCTGATCATGGTGAACCTTTCCTTTTTCCTATGATTCTTCATTAGAATTGCCAATCTACCATCTTTTAAAACTCCACATTAAAAAAACAGAAAATACAAGAAAGTGCAAAATTCTGTCAATGATTTCTGTGTCCGCAGCATTTCATCACTGATGCACCTTAACTTCCAATAAGTTGTGTCTTTACTGGAAGTGTCTTCAATGTAGGTCATGGCATGAAGGGGAAGAAAGGCAGCACTGTAGTAGACCTTAGTTCTATGCAGTGAAGTGAAAATGTCTGAGCCCAAAACTGAAAACCAAAACTTTCTTGGTTTGGCCTGAAGCAGGATTAAGCCATACTTAAAAGTCAGAAATCCAGATCAACTGTGGTTAATTTGCAAATTTCTGTCCAATAAAGATGTTCTTGACACAGTAGGGAGCTTTACTTAATCAGTGTTTCTTAGACCTACTTAGGAACATGCTGCTCACAGCAAGCTATTTTAAGAACATTTTAAATTGCACGAACACATTTGCAAGACACCTGCCCCTGTAAGAAGCTACCCAGGAATAGTATTTAACACCTTGCTTTAAAGTTCAACAGAGAATTTCAGATAGATAGGGTCAGGAACAGTAAAATGAAACAAAATAGCACAGAATAGTTGATTTCATAAGTAGATAAATTTAAATTTTTTTTTCAAAATCTTGAAGGAAGAATGATGTGTTTTCAACTCTCCAACTCTTACTTTTAAGACAGATATCTATACCAGCTTTTTATTAATTTGTAACCAGGTGTCGTTGTAGAAGTCCTAACCTGTAAACTGGTAAATTGTAATTGTGTCAACAGTAACAGACAACAGTTTGTGAGTAACACAAACATATTTCCCTAATGTTACGGCTAATATGAATTAATCATAATGCAAAGGTAAGGATGGATATTGTCTGACTCTCTGAGGACTACAGTGCAGTAACTTGCCTTACAACTTCTGAGCTTTCCTATGTTGAGAAATCAGTGTCTTGTTTCTACACTGAGTGGAAAAAATGGGCTGAATAATTTGGACAACTGTCAGCCTGTGGGTTGCAGGGCAATTTATACCTCATGTTGTTGTGATTAATTTTTCTAGACTTAGTGGTTTGTCTGGTAGACTGGGGAGGAACAGCAGGTCAGTAACTAATGCCACTATGCGCCTGCAAGTTCTTTGTATCTGCCTTACCCTGCAGTCCAAGTGAAATACACAGGGTAAAAATAACAAAAGGCTTAAAGACTCTTAACAAATTACTGTTCTGCTTTTGCCTCCATACATCCTTTGCTATTTACCATGACCTATTTATGAGAGACAGGGTTTGTTACATATTTGTTTAGACCCAGCTGTGCCCTTAGGTCAGTGTATCACAGTGCACTTAAATGCAATTTTACATACCAAAGCCATTGTCATTACCATGTCCCATGTGACATTCAGCATGTGTATCCTACACCGTCATGTACAAAGTGAGAATCTCCTTTTGGGATAACTATAGTAAAAAAGTTATTTGTATGAACAGGACAGTGTGGGCAACACTTCTGTGTTGCTACAGCACATTTGAATTTTTTGATTGTGCCTTGAGATCTGCTTCTTCTGTTTGGACAAATAAAGGAAGTAAAGCCTAGGGTGTTTCTTTGCCAATAGAGAACATACAAACATTAGTTTACATTACATACAAACATTGGCTTACATTTTCACAAACAGCATTTACCTTAGTTGTTCCACTTAAGAGTGTTATCTGTCATTTATATCAAACTTTTTTCCAACTGAAGGATGATAATCTTATCGAACAGTATGTTCAGGTGCTATCCATTACTGTGGATGTACGTACTAGCAGTTGTATACTGCTAGTATCTTGTATAGAAACCCCTGAAAAAAAAAAAGTTGCACGCATCATTTTCATTATTAAAATGCTGTTGAAATTAGTCTTCCAGAGACAAAGCTTTATTTCCTATAAGCTTATAGGAAATATATATGCCCTGTTCCTATTTAAAGATTGCAGAACTTCCTATCATCACTGATGTCTGTTCTAGCAATTTGATATTTATTTTTTGCATTTGGCTACATATTAGCTAACTGATCTCATCAGATGTCATTGGAGAAAGAGAACTATTCAGAAAACCTAAATTACTTTGTGATTCTTTTTTTTTTCTTTTTTTTTTTTTTTT
>VYZP01067490.1:15976-39785 GCA_013400635.1 Hypocryptadius cinnamomeus
AAAACCTGAATTTCTTTGTTATTTTTTTTTTTTTTCTTTTTTTTTTTTTTTGGTAACCTTTTATTTCTCATGGCATACTAATGCCTCATGGAGTATGTTAAAAGGACAGAATTCACACAGGAGACTAGAAATGCTATTAACCTCATTCTGGTTTCATTCACATTCTGACTTGCAAACATAAGCATTAGCCTGTCCATGCTTCCACCAAGTCAGTGGCAAAATCCCATTTACCCAGATGACTGAATTGTCTGCTGCTAATTAATTTTGATTTTTGGAGTTTTTACTTCCAGTAAGGATGAGGGATGTTCATCTTACACCTATTTGGAATCCAAATACAGGGTTGGGAAATCTCAGGATCCCGTATTCCAAACTTCTTCCTAAATATTTTAATCTCAAAGTCAGGCATGATGTTTAATGTAATTGTGACAAGCACCTTGATCAGATTTACTGATGTCAGTCGTTGTTGTGCTTGATCTTTAAAAATTACTGGTTTGATTTTTTGAAAAATATGCTTATTTTCCTGCTTAGTCACATGACTTACTTTATTGGTATCGCATGCAAATTTGGACTTCGTTTTGGATAACAGATATGATGACTTTCTAGCTAATCAAAATCAAATATCTTAAAGTATAGTATAACTTTTAACTTTTAGAAATTGACATAATGAGCAGACTATTTAGATAAATTGAAGTGTTAGTTGAGGAAATGCATCTATCACTGAAGTTTAAAACCTGGGGCTTTTGTCCTGGTAATTTTTTGGTACAGGGGCTGACATTAAAATCACAGGAATTTCTTTCATATGTAAGAACTACAGGAATATTGGTGGACCTGTAGCATGAGATATCTTGGCAAGTTTTATGTGTTGCAGTCTGGTTTTATCTGATTCCACCTGAACTGGTTTTGTTTCCATCTGACTCGTAAGCAGCAGGGTTTGAAGTTCTTATTCATGTTGCAGGCTTCACCATTGAAACATGCAAAGTGTATTGCTTAATTCAAATATGATAAAATGTGTATTTTATTTATATCTGCATAAACATGAATGTAAGTGAATGAAATTAAACTGAAGCTACATTGTCTTTAAACAAACTCACAGGCCATAATTTTTTTGAAAGTAAGTTGTTAGAATCAACCACCTGCATAAGGGTGACAGCTCTTCCATTATCAGGTGAAGTTAGGGGTGTTAGTGGGTCAAGGCTGAGTGATGCATCACTAAATACTGAGACAAACCCATTCAATCACACACTTCAGTTCCTTGGCACTGGGCCACCTTAAATATTGCCGAGTATTCCAGAGACTTGGAATTCAGCTAAATCTGAGAAACCAGGCCCCCATAGTATTAGTAATTCTGGGATCTTCCCAATACTCTTTAGTTTTGAAACCCCACTTTCTTTCAGCATCCAGAGAAAGACAGATAATGCCTCAATCCTCAAAAGACATAGTCTGTCATATATGTCTGTTATTCCCACAGCCATCTGCAAAATTAGATTCTTTTAAAGGACAAAAATCCCAGTGTAAAGAAGATTAGTTCAGTGATTGAAGTAATATCCAGTGCAAAGATCAAAGGAACTCACAGGCTAATTTTATTCAAAGTAATTTTAAATTGTTTTTCAGCTTGAACCTAAGCATGGCCATTTGTGAAGGTAGATGAAGATCAGTCATACACTGTCTAACTTCAACATGGAGATACAAAGATTAACAAAAATTTGCACAACCATTTTTTAAAAAATATTTTAAATGCCAACACAAGACATGACTGAAAAGAAAATGAAAAAAAATTTTTAAAAGCAGCATATATATATACCCAACAGGCTCAATTAAAAACCCACAGAAATTAATGGGAATCTCTTTGACAAGGGTGTGTCTTTTGAGGCCATGCAAGAAAATTTATGTGCATTAGGCTCATTATGTGGCATAATCTCATATGTTTTAGAAAAAAAGGAGGGAAGAAAAATTTTTTCTAATTTAACTAGAAGAAAACCCATGCAAAATGTAGTATGGAAGAATCCTTCAGTTGAAGGAAGAGGACAATTCTATTCAGTGAAATGCAGTTAAAATGAATAATGGTTTATACTGTAATAAGTGAATAAATATTTCTGGATTAATAATTTATCAAATTCCCCATGGTCAAATAATTTGGTGTGAGGGAGGAATACAGGTGAGCCTTTATAAAATAAATATGACAAGGTTTTCCTCAATGAGTATTTCAAGCAGCTGTATGTTTTTCTATTTCCAGCTGCTGCTTCTCTATTGTTGATACATGCCCAGCTGAAAATTTGCATGGGAACTAGGATTGCAGGATCTTCTAGAAACTGTTTGCCTGCTCATTCCTTCGATCTTCTTGCTGGTGCAGAATGCTTTCAGATTTTCAGAAATCTACCAAATGCTCTTTGGGAACCCAGTCCATAGGAGACTTGACGTGTCTTTGGACTTAGTCTCCCTACAACTTGGAGCTCCTCCTGGTTGTTAACCATTCTTTTAGGATTAAGAGTGTTACTCCTCAGCAGAGTTGTGCATACATATGTTGGGTTGGTCTCCTTGATGTGAAGTATTTTTTTCCTTCAAAAATATGCTTATTCTGCATTTAATGGGAGAAAATCCTTTAGCCAGTGCAATAAATGAAAATTAATTAAAATGCAATTAAGTCAATTTATGACAGACTCTTATCTTAAAAAAATTCAGGCTATTATTCTGAGGAAATTAGGCATAGTCTCTCTATAATTAGTGAAAAAATATATTGAAATGGATCATGCA
The DNA here is from genome assembly GCA_013400635.1 of Hypocryptadius cinnamomeus. NCBI lineage: Eukaryota > Metazoa > Chordata > Aves > Passeriformes > Zosteropidae > Hypocryptadius > Hypocryptadius cinnamomeus. Next base: position 18,728 of record VYZP01067490.1, read on the forward strand.
TGTCAGAGGCTGCCAAAATACTTGGTTTAGAAATAAAGATCCTTGAGGGAATGTCCCAAACTCCCAGTTTTATGAAGCTTCAGAATTTGCTTGTAGATCTTTACATTACCAGGTCGGCATAATTACAGGGATTAAACTATGCCCGTAAGGCTGCCTGTTTTCTCCTGGTGCTTTCCCTCACACATACTCTGCTATTGCTAATGCCAATGCAGCTTCTGGTTCTGATAGTGGGAGTCCTATAATACAAGAAGCTCCAGGCAGCTGCCAGTGCTTTGAATACTGGCTGTCTAAACCTGCTCTGAGCAGGTCTATACACAATAACCATGTAATGCTGGGGTTTGGAAGATAACTTTGCATTCTCTACTGCGAGGTTCATCCCAGTGAATCAGTATCAACAATCATTATTTCTCCCTTCATTTCTTCACTCCCAAAAGCTTAACCCCCATTGTCCATGTGCAGTTTTCCCTTTGTTTCAAGATTCTTCTAAAACTACAGCTTTGCTTCAGTGAAGTGCTGATTCTGTCTGATTCAAGAACTTTTCATAGAATCACAGAATCATAGAATGGATTGGGTTGGAAGGGACCTTAAAGATCATCTAGTTCCAACCCCTCTGTCATAGGCAGGGACACCTTCCACTAGACCAGTTTGGTCAGAGCTCCATCCAACCTGGCATTGAACACTTCCAGGGATGGGGCTGCCACAGCTTCTCTGGGAAACCTGTGTTAGTGCCTCACCACTCTCACAGTGAAGAATTTCTGCGTGATAGCTAATCCGAACCTTCCCCCTTTGAACTTAAAGCCGTTACCCCTTGCCCAATCACTACATATCCTTGTCAAAAGTCCCTCTCCAGCGCCTTTAAGGTGCTGGAAGGCTGCTATAAGGTCTCCTCAGAACAGCATTCTCTCCAAGCTGAACAGCCCCAACTCTCTCAGCCTGTTTTTATAGGAGAGATGCTCCATCCCTTTGATGTTTCTGCCACTCCACTGGACTATCAGGTCCACATAATTTCTATGCTGGGGGCCCCAGAATGGGATACAGTAATCCTGGTGGGCTCTCACCAGGGCAAAGTAGAGGGATAGAATCCCCTCCCTCCCCTGCTGTCCACACTGGTTTTGATGCAGCCTAAGACATACTTGGGCTTCTGAGCTGTGAGCGCACATTGACAGATCATGTCCAGCTTCTTGTACACCAACACTCCCAAGTGCTCCATTCCAGGGCTGCTCTCATTCTATTCTCTCCCTAGCCTGTACTTATGCTGGGGATTGCCCTGCCTCAGGTGCAGGACCTTGCACTTGGCCTTTCTGACCTTCATGGGGTTTGCACAGCCCCACCTCTCCAGCCTGTCCAGACCCCTCTGATGGCATCCCTTCTCTGCAGCACGTTGGCTGCCACACACAGCATGGTGTCTGTGGCAAACTTGCTGAGGGTGCCCTCGATCCCGCTGCCCTTGTCAGTGACATATCTTGAACAGCATCCCTGCCAGTACTGATCCCTGAGGGACAGAACTTGCCACTGGTCTCCATTTTGACAATGAACACAGCTCTTTTAAGTGCAACCATCCAATTCCTTATAGACTGAGTGGTCCATCCATCTAATTAATCCGTGTCTCTCTAACTTAGGGACTAAAACACCATGTGTGACAGTGTCAAACGCTTTGAATAAGTTCAGGCAGGTAGTGTTGGTTGCTCTTCCCTTGTCCACCACTGCTATAACCCCACTACAGAAGGCCACCAAATTTGTCAGTCACAGTTTGTCTTTAGTGAAGCCATGTTGTTTGTCATTAATCCCTCTTTATTTTTCACTCCCTTTGCACAATTTCTGGAAGAATCTATTCCATGATCTTGCCAGACACAGAGGTGAGACTGACTGGCCTGCAGTTCACCAGGCCTTCCTTTTTTCCCCCCTTTTAAAAATGGGGATCGTGTCTTTTGGTTTGGTGGAAATTTCTTTAGATTGTCACAACTTCTCTCATTGGATGGATAGTTGGCCTTTCATCTGCCAGTTCCCTCAGGTGTATCTCATCATGTCCCATGGACTTGTACACTTTCAGTTTCCTTAGATGGTCTCAAACCAGATCCTCTCCACAGGGATTGGTTCTTCATTCTTCCCAGCCCCTGCCTTTACCTTCTGCAGCTTGGCTGGAGCACTTGCTGGTAAAGACTGAGGCAAAAGAGTAATTTAGTACCTCAGCTTTCTCTGTGTTCTGGGTAGTCAGGTCTTCTGTTTCTATCTGAAGAGGATCCATATTCGCCTTAGTTTCCCTTTTATCACTGATGTACCTATAGAAGATTTTCTTGTTGCTCTTCACATCCCTTTAAATACAGGCCAGATTTAACTAAATCCAGGATTTTGTTTTCATAGAATCATACAATCTGTCTGCTCGGACAATCTTTGTATTCCTCAGAGTCTGTCTCTCCTTCTTTCTATGCTCTTTAGGCTTTCTTTTTGTGTTTGAGTTTTTCTAGGTGCTCTTTGTTCATCCATACAGGCCTCCTGGCAATTTTGTCTGACATGATCTTTGCTGGGATCACTCTGAGTCTGGAGGAGGTGATTCTTGAATATTAACAAGCTTTCTCTCTTCCCTCCAGGATTTTATGCCATGGTACTCTACCAAACAGATGCTTCAAGAGGGCAAAATCTGCTCTCCTGAAGCTGAGGGTAGTGAGCTTCTTCTGCCCCTTTCTTGTGGCCTGAGGATCTTGAAGTTCACTTCGTCATCACTGCAGCCAAGGCTGTCCTGGAGCTTCCCATTCCACATCAGTCATTCCTTGTTGGTGAGAGTAAGGTCCAGGATAGCACCTTTCCCTGCTGGTTATTCTGCAGCCGGGCCTCTGTGATCCTTCTTGATACTCCTCAGTCTTCTCCTGGCTGTGTCACTGCTGCTGTATCGCTGAAACAACAGCAGTGTGTAACAGTCAGTGCACTGTACAAGGCTCAGCAGCCTATCAGTGACATCCCTGCTACGACTGCCCTGTAAGCAGCACCTCTCTAGAGAGTGTTCAGGTCTCTCAGTACCTCTGAACCTCTCAGAAGCCACCTACTGCTATCACCCCTTGCCTTTTCTTAGTTGTGCTGGCTGTGATGTGGGACCAGATGGGGCTGCCTTACTGGTTGTTATACAGGGAGCAGATGGGGCTGCCTTACTCAGCCCTGGTGCTTCCCCTGATCTGGCAGGTCTTTCTTCTCAGTCTGCAGGGTATTGAAGTGATTCTGCAAGGCCATCTCAGGCTTTGGGGAATTCTCTTCTTGCTGTTGCAAGCTTCCATTCTCCTGTGTTATCACCCCCCTTCTTTCTGTGTGTGTTAGGTGTTGCTGTCTCTCTTCCCTGCTCCCCTATTGCAGCATGTTTGAAAATTGTGAAGAGCAGTCTTAGAGTGGGAGATGCTTTAATGCATCAAATGAACAAGCCTGTACTCTTCTTCCTTTCTCCCCTTTCGTATTTTTACTTGGCTGTACTGAAGATAAGTTGTGTTCTGCTACTGAACTTTTTAACAGGAAGAGCAGATGAAGTCGGCAAGTTATTTAGGAAAATGCTCTATCCCACCTCTGGTTTTATCAGTTATTATTACATGCTTTTTCTTAGTCAGAAAATGGTTCTTTCAGCACCTTTATGTGTTTGGTAGCATTTGATATATTGCCAGATACTTAACCTATTGGTTTTTTAGCTCATAGGGCCTGTGAAAAAATTACAAAATATTTTTAAAACATTAATTATATTAATTTTTCTTACTTCCAGCTTACTTTCTTCTTTCACAGTAAACTTAATCTAAAATGAGCTGTGACATCGAAGGTACTTTATCAGCAGATTGTCAGAATCTTGTGCTGCAAGTTCCTCATGTTAGTTCTGCAAGCTCTGCACATCTGTGCTTTCAGTTTCAGTGGTGGACTTGTCAGATGGGATGTTAACTTCCAGCAGCAGCCTTTTACTGCTGCGAAGCATAGTCTTGCCTGTGTTTGAACTGATTAGATTTTGGGTCATCACAGCATGCCAAGTCCAGGCTCTTTGGGTTAGTGGCACAACCAGGATATGAAGCTTTGAAATAATGCCTGCCTTGGCCTAAGTCCAGACTAAGCTGCATTTCATAGACTGCCCTCCAAAAAAACAGGCTTTGTTAGGACAGAAGTGATTGTATGAGACATCAGATTGGCAGGTCAGGGAGCATCGACGTTAACACACCCTGATCTTGTCTGCTGACACAGCTGTTTAATTTATATCTTGTTTATTTTATGTCATGTCAGGGTATAAAAACCCTCTACTGATGTGAGTACACGTACACGCAAACATTCTGTACAATATGATCCCAAATATAAGCAGTTTTCAGTTCAGAAAAAAAGTATTGGAAAAGTTGTTATCTTAAGCAATTTCAGAAATTATTGCAAAAGTTTTAAAATAACCACATTGACTTATAAGAGATCTGTAAGATAATGGTAAAGTTATATATGAACATACAAACTTCATACAGATTTATAAATTAAATTCTAAATGCAGAAAGAAAGGTTTAGCAAATACAAAACAGGCAAGTAAATATGGTTTTTCTGTACATCCATGAATTTTTATGAAATAAGCATTTGAAACTTACAATTTACTTTCCATTTTGAAGAATTTAAACTTTTTCCCATCCTAAGATATGTAAATGGAAAATTCAAATGGACTTCACTGATAATATTCCCAAATGTAGATTTAAGAACTTTTCCTTAAGTATAATTCCAAAGGGAGTCTTTGAAATGTAGTGTCATTCACATGTCTTCAACTTGGCAGTTTTCTTAGATGAGAGTAATTGGTGGAAAACAGCCTTTCATTTGTGTGAGACAGCTCACATGCTAGTTGTAATGTTAATTAAAGACATAAGTGTTTACAAGGACAACAAAAGATGCTCTCTTGTGGTGTTTTGAAATGTGATGAAGTGCTTGGCTTCAGAATTATTTTTTTTCTATTCTATTTATGTAATATGGGAAAATGTGCTTTTCTTTCTTCAGTCCCTTTTTTGGAGGGTTCTTGGTTGTATATTTTGAAGAGGTTTGATCATTGATAGCAAGGTAACACCCGAAGGAGGCTTCATTGTGCAACCTCAGCTTTGGAAGATTTTACTGAACCCCAGCTTCTTCGAAGATTACCTACAAAATTTTGAAATACCAGGGTGTCTGGTGACAATGAATGCACTTATGTTAAAGTTGTTGTAACAAATGCAAACAACGTTTCCTTTGCTTTTCTTCTCATTCTTAAAAATCTGGAGGAAAAAACCCCAAACTATCAAAAGTCCACAATGTTGATATGAACTCAAGGTGTCAGGTTTGAATACAGAGTTTGGAAATGAAAATTAAAGGTACATTTGGCCACTACAGCTGACAACGTCATTTGTTCAGTAAAGCACATGTTTGGTGTTGTGAATGACTGACCTAGTCAATGTGCTCCAGATGGTTATCAGCTCTCTTTACACTTACAGGACTCTTACATTTCACTCTTGCCATTCTGACTGCTTTATAGAACCAGGTACATGGTTAGACAAATAAATTAAACTGTCTCTCCTAGTTTGTTTAAAATAAGTGAAAAGAAAACACCAACCGTCAAACAGTGCAAGTGTGCACTGTGGGCAAGGTAAATTGGAGGAGTCTGTCTCCAGTTTTGTAATGACTACCACTTTCCTCCTGAAAATCTGTCTCCTTGGCAAATTCACTGTCCCCAAAAATACCGTCTGCAAATGTTTGTGTGAATGGAAATAGATTACAAGAAGGTGGCAGTGTGATTTCTAAGTATGAATGAAGCTGCTGATGTATTTTATAACAGCAAATGTATGTGTTTAAATCTCTTCCTTTCAATCACTTCTTTGTTTAGGTGAATGTGGGAAAAAAAGAGAAACCAAAAAAAAAGAGTTTAAAATTAAGTCACTTGAGAATATGATTCCACTGTGGTGTATAAGATACAGCTCTACATCATCCACCCTCACTCTTGGATTTTATTGATGCTTTGGTAAGAAGTGTCCTGAAAACATTATTGCTTTATGAAAAATAGTTAAGAAACACTGTCTCTTCTCTGCAGCTGTTATAGACACAGAACTACAAACTTGGCTTTTGTCAGAGTTTTTTTTTAGATCTCATAGCCTAAGGGGTAAAAATCCACTCACATTAGCATTACTGTACACTGTGTGGTGAGACTGATATTAAAATGTTTTACATAACAGTGTGAAGCTTTTACATAAATTTCGGGTTTCTATTTTAGATCAAACAAACCACACTTAAAGATTGTACAATTCCCACAGACACCTTTCCAAGAAGTTCCTTTTTGCAGAGCTGGAGAGGAGGCAAGATGTTGGCATAGCTGTTGACCTAAAAACCTGCTATGCCAACATATTGTCATCTTTCCTGTCTGTTTGCGGCAGAGGGAAGTTATACATTGTAATGGGCATTTGGAACAGCTTTAGTCTTTATAGATAACTTGAATTGTCATTTTTCTGGCCCTGCTTTTGAGTCAATGAGACAAGTGTTTATTAGTTACCTAACAACCAAAGGAGGGACAGAACTTGACTTGGGGTTTTTTATTACTCAAATGACAAACAGCTTAATGTACTCGGAAAAAGTTAGTGTGGAGATGCAGGAAGAAAGGGGCTTGAGTGGCTATTGGGGGACAGGACAAGAATTGAGCATTTTTTCTGACTCACTTCTACCCATTTGCAGAGAGGTTATGAGTTGTCTGCATATGAGCATTTCTTTTTGCATAATTTTCTCATTTTCTGATTGTATTCTCCATCCCTGTGTACTTTTCATGTTTGTACTTTCTGTTAAGAGCCATCTAGTAAAGGGTGTTGGGCAATGAGAATACAGTGGTATTCATAATACATTGGTGGTCATAAAAAGAACACGCATCCACTAATGAAATGTTGTAGCTGCATTTCATTGATCTGTTTTCAGTACTTAATTACAAAAAATAAAACAGTAAAACTTGATCTACAAGGTCTCATAATTACTGAATGGGGAACACCATGAAAAATATAAATTCTATGTAGCAACTCCATCATTCGTGTACTTATTCTATATAAGGTGTTACTTCACAAACTAGAATTTTGTTGTGAGAATCTAAAATTAGAGGGTGATCATGAGTAGTAGTGCTACTTAAAAAAACCATAATGAAACAGAACTTGGTTCCACACTGCGTACACAAAATTCTATGAAAGTACACATAAAAGTAGTTCCAATTCGTTCTTGTCACTGAAGTACTGCAATTGATCTGTATATGAAAAAAAAAAGTTTATTATGAGTAGGCTATGTCATTGCCAAACCTAACCTTGGGTTATTATCTGCACTCACCATAACAAAATTATTATATTCAAATGTTCTTACTACTTTCAGCTATTTAATATTCAGTTTTTTATAGCCTCTACATTGAAGCCGTGTATGTATCTGTGGTGGGAAATCTTTCAAGGGATGCCTAAACTTTTATATATATATGTTTATTGTATATAACACATTTTAGTATTTTAATGCACTCATGATGACAAACATGGAGTAGCACAGCAAATATAGTTGCAGAAAATTCCATTATTCTAGCAAGCATAGAGAATACTCCTCTCCTGATTGATGTTGAAATTAATTTGATATTTAAATAACAAGGTCTGAATGCTAAAACACATCACCTTTTCATTAAAAGCAGGATAGAGAAGAACTGAAAATTCAGCTCCCCTGTTGTGCCAAGCCAACCACAGATCCACAGAACAGTTGTCATCTTTCTTGTAGCAAGGTGACTTCTTGCTCTCAAACAAGTAGTGTCCCCTTATCTGAGCACCTTGCCTGTGATACTGGCAAGGTGCTCAAATAAGCACCTTGTGCTACTGTTCTAATAAACAAAATAAATATTACTTGGTTTTCTGAAAGGAAAATAAAGGTGAGAAGATACTTGACCTGTTAAAATGAATTAAGGAAAAATGGAGACAGGGATTTGATATTGGAAAACAATGATTATGGTCTGGTCCTTGTGGAGAGATATTAATGTTTGGCTTAATAAGCAAGTTTTTAAGTAAGAATAAGGCACTTAGAGTTACAACACAGTGTGATATAGTATGTTGTTTGCCTTGAGTTTACTTTAGCATGAGTAGCTGAATTTTCTGGAGTTGTACACCAATAGTTGCAAACTTTTATCTAGAGATGTTTCTGGCGGGAATAATTTTCTTAGTAATTTTCCTACTAGCATATACAGTGAGAATAATGTTGATTACAAACCAGTGTTTAAGTTGTTGCCTAGCAGTCCTTACTTTAAACCAAGGGTTTCTCAATTTCCCATTCTCTACCAACTAAACCAGTTCATCAGAAGCACAAACCAGAAGATGAAGAGGCTGCAGTCCTCAGCAGAAGCTGAGTCTCAACAAGATAAGAACAATTACTGGCCTGTCTGTGGGGTATTGGGAAAAGAATCCTATAGGCTGTTAGGAGGCCCCAGACCAAAAGCTGCCATTGCACCAAGAGGCACATGCGGGGCATATGAGGAACAAATGCATAAATTCTGAGGCAATTAACGCCCATGGGTCTTGGTACGGGGTCCCTCAATAGATTAACCGGGCTCTAGCTGTCCTATTGATATACCATTCAACTATTTGGTTATTATTTCCTGCAGCTGGATGACAGAAACTCTGCTGTGAGGAACCTAGACTGAAGAAATTTCTTTTTTAACATCTTCATTACACAGGGCAATGTTTTAGTAGTACACATGTAGACCCTAAACAGTACTAGGCCTTATCCTCAACAAACTGCATAGCATAAGCATATTCTACAATGAGACAGAAGTTATGGCAAAATCTCACTATTTCTGTAGGAAACAACTGTGCTTTAGGAACAATATGTCTGTGATACTCTAGATACTCTAAACTGTAAACATCATAGGAAACATACTCAATAGGTGTACTTCAAGTAAAGTGTAACTGCTTTACTTGTTTTGTGCATATAAACTTAAAATTTATGTTAAAGGTGATCTCATATGTTGAGAAGAATGATAAGTGGTGCAGGAAAGAGCTGAACAAGAACAAGGAAAATTATCCATATCTTTCTTGCCAAATACAAGACTGGGCAGAATTATAAGGAAGGGAAGGCAAGGGCCTGGGGTGAAATTCTGACCTTGCTGGTGTCAGCACAACTATTGCTCCATCTTTGTTTAGGATGAGGATACAGACATGGAATTGAGTTCATTGTTAGCAAGGTCTGGTTTAGAATATCTTCTATGAACCTCAATCCTTAATAATGCTCAGTTGTTGTACTTCATTTACCATCCTAACACCAGCACTTACATACTCTGTTCCTGCTTTGTGACACAGAGGTAGAGGGAACTTGGAGGCCTCTTTGTGTTGATAAAAAAAGAAGAGAATTAGTCCAGGAGGGAGCTGGGCAATGAAATGTGTAAGTACTCTGTCAGGCAGCCCAGTGGATGTTCTTCATTAGTCATCAACATTCAACTGCAGCTGGCATTCAACTTGGCTCCTGTGACCATGGAAAACTACTGTGAATATACCATATGTCCAAAATAAGAAAATACCATGAACTGGGGAGGGGGAAGGCAGGAGAGGCAAAGGTAACTGAAAACTAGTAACACAAAGTATCTTCTGTAAAAGAGGAAGCAAAGATGCTTGATTTTTCCAGTGATTCCGTTATCCTCTACTCTGCATCTAGTACTTAGAATCTCTATCTGATTTCATGTGACTGCATGTTCTGTATAGCACTGACTTTGCCCTGCTACCTGATAATTGCTAACACAATGGAGACATGCAGTGAGGCAAGAAAAAGCACAGAACAAAGGTTTCTCTTGTTTCATATTTTTGTGATCATAGCACAAGCAAAAACAAACTGCTTGTTTCAGTGTGTTGACTTATCTGGAGAGTAGCAGTCAGGACTCTTCTGGAAGACAAAGGTCTATCCTCATCCAGACCAACTGCAAAACATCTTTTCAAGATGTTAACTGTTACAACTGTTCACTCACAGTGCATAAGTCAAAACAAGAAGTAGCCCTCAGATGATGCACACTATTGGAAGCTGTTTGTCAACAGCATTGTTCACTTCTTACTTTGGAATTTTTTCCAGTAAATGACAAAGACTTTGCTGATCTGCCATAAAGAGTGAAATTGAAAGGATAGAACACAAAAAGGCGAAGCTACATCTCAATTTAAAAAATTAATTTGAATCTAGGTTGACCACTGGTAAATATTCCTTAAAATATTCTCTTTCATAATCAGGTAATTTCTTAGATTATTTTCCAAGAGTATGCTCAAGCTACTACTTGGTGAATACTCAGTTTTTGACAGCTCCATTGACAAATGTCCCTGGTATTAAGTATTTCGGATGTTCTTAGAAGCAGTTTAATTCATAGTGTCTGACAACTCTGTAGAGCATTTCTTCAGTAATTCAGGGGTAAATTGCATTATTTTTGTTAGCTGGTTTCTACCCTATTAAATCATTATTAAGATGAGGTACCTATTTAAGTTGTGGGAGCTCACTTTTTGTATTCCCTGCTGCATTTGTATTCTTTGGAGCTAAAATGTTTTCCAGTGCTGAAATACATGCCTGACTGCAGAGTAAGGAAAAGGAAAAGGGACATAATTGAATAGGAAATGGAATGAAGCTGTTTACTTACTGCCATTCCAAGGAGAAAAAGTTACGCTTACTTAGGAAAGATGATAAAAAGTTAATAATGGCACTAAAAGAGTTGTTCTGCTTGCTCAAGAACAAGAAGAGACTGGATAAAAGTTGGCATACACCAAAGGAAAAGTATTGCAAAGCTCTTTCCTTCTTTTGCATCACATGATGAAACTTGCTTACATCTTCTGCTGACCTGTGTGCATACAGGGAGATTTATTGGTTGATTCATAGATAGGTAAGTGTGTGTGCCCACAATAGCAATTCTGAAACACATTGTTAAGAATCTACTTAAGGTATTTTAAAATTAACACAGCACCATGTCATTTTTTGATTATCTTTCCCTCCTCAACATCAGTCTCTCTTGAACCACAATAAACACAAAAAAAGCACACAAGCGTGAATAAGTGTCTTTCTCACACAGCACAAACCCCACCACCCCCAACCAAAACTACAGTTTCTCTGAATAAATTCCATGTTTCTTAAACCCCTCTCTTACAGTCAAGAAGCTGGTTAATAAATTCACAGCATTCATAAGATACTGTAAATCAAAGCATAGGAGGTTTCTCATATCTATCTTCAAATGTCTCTTGTTCTTCTCCAGGTGTGCATCTGAACTAATTTTGATTCACGTGGTACCTCCTCAGGCAATGTACCAGATTTACTCAGGTAACCATTAGCTGGATGGTCAAAGTGGGCTCCTGGCTACTCATTTATGCAGATATCCCAATTCCAGGCACAATATATAATCCAGCGAACTGATGTGATAATTCCTCTACCAACTGCTAAACTGTTTTCCAGCAATATCCCAAGGAACACTGTGCACACTCCTCTGCTTCCATCTTCTGCTGAATTTGTAGAACATGGTCTAAGAACTAATCTGTGTATATATTTAACAGTGTTTGGATGAGCATATTCTCATAATGGAGCCATAAACAAGTCAAAATTGACTAAAAAAGCCCATCCAGCATGAAAAGTCTCTAGTGCAGCATGCCTTCTGAGCCCAGGGGTAAACTTATTAAACCCTCACAAGGGAGAGCTACACAGTTGCTTTATCCAAGTGCCCAGACCTGCTGAAATGATGGCACGAGGTCGCATCCCTTTTTAATACTACCTTCTTTGAGTTCAGGAAGAGTAAAGGATGGATGAAGAAGGATGCAAACAATAAATACCTGGAACTTCAAAACTGTTAAGGAAGCTTACTTGAATAATTGTGATTTCATGCATACTGGTGACATCATGTCTCTTCAGTACACGACATATGGGTCTTCAGGGCAGCAGACTTCCCTCTCTCTTTTCCATTCTAGAACCAGGGAGAAAAAGTTATCTCCTAAGGGAAAGTCTCCGCACAGTAACCAGCACCCTCTTGTGTTCACGGCAAGCAGAGGCCAAACCCTGTGCCAAGTAACTCCGGATCATTCCGGAGCTTCGTCCTGGAGCACCTTCCACAGCCCCAAACCTGACATAACAGCAGCAGCCTGAAGTCTTATACATGTTTCTCCAATAGCTGCTGGCATTTGCCCAGACAGGAAAGCAGTAATTAGCATGGCTTTATATACCTTAATTTTCTCAAACATCATCAGAAATATTCTGATAACAAATAATCTGAACAACTTCTGCCCCAAGTCTTTCTTTTGAGCTACCACAAGGTTCAAAGAAGCTTTCCAAGAAGCTTGGGTGTTTCTCAAAATAGAGTTTACACAATTTCTTCAACAGAAGCTGGGAAGTTTTCTATGGCTCTTCAGATCTTTACTCAGCTTTACTCAGTTAAGGATTTATGAGATAGAAATAGCCCTATAAATAGAGTAATAGCAATTAAATGGCATAAGTAAATCCAAATCAGAGCAAATATGCAGTTTGGCTAGGGTACAGTACTGGTATCTAAATAAAAGAACAACTGATGCAACCACAGGTGGATTAGTTCTCCAGCCACTAAAGTGTTCCTGAAGTGTGTTCTTGTTTATGTTGTTTTTCTGTTTGGATTACTTTGTACAGAAATTCAGAATTGCATATAGTTTGCACACAGTTCTCTGTAGAAATTACTTAATAGCTGCAGAGTTTAATACATACAGATAGTGTATGATAGCTCTGAATCCATGTGCCCACCTTCCAGAGAAAATCAAAAATCCATTTATTCCTCACCTTATTGACCTATAAAACAAACTGGATAACAGCCACGGTAGCCCTAATTGTAGGACCCATGTTTAGATAAGGGTGTGCAATGGGAGGAATATGGCCATGACCACGTGCCACTCAAACGAGGGTAAGCTAGACACTTAATGAGGTTTCTATATCCAGCACACAAAAAAGGAAAAAATAATAGGTTACTCAAGAATCGTTACTCCATTTTTTCACCCTTTTTCTCTCAATGCCCTTGGGCGCCATGCTTGGGCACCAACATCTCTCTCAGCTTGAAAGACAGGTATCTGCTAGTGAAGGCAGGAGCCTCGCTTGGAATGGAGAATGTAAACCCCCTCCCTCCGAATTATTATAATTTTGAAATTAAGGGGCTCTCAGGCAAAAATATATGGGAATAGGAGTAACAGTTCATTACTAGTGTGTGTAATAAAGCGAACAAACAGCACCCGCCGCGGCACTGACCCCACACAGAGCCCGGAACTCGGGCCCGGCCTGCTCGGCCGCGGCGCTCTCCCCTCTGCTGCAGTTCCGGGCACGGCCAGCAGCGGCGCTGCTGCTCCCGCTGCCGGGGCAGGTGCGGTGACTCCCCCGCGCCTGCAGGGGGCGCTGTGGCGCGGGCTCGGGGCGCGCGCGGCAATGGCGGCTGGGCCCAGGCGGGGAGGGGTGGAGGGGAGGCCTTGCTCCACAAACCCTGGGCAGCCGATCCCGGGGCCCCAGCAGGACTCTCGGGAGCACCAGGCTGGGATGGCAGGGATGAGCAGAAACCCAGGGACGGTGGACGAGATGTATCAGAAACTCCACAGCGATAGCTGGAACCCGCGGGATGTCTGGGCAGGGCAGGGGAGGGTGCGGACCCAGCAGCAGAAGAAAAACAGCTCCCAGCTCAGTTCTGGTGGTGGCAGCAAACTTCTTTCCCCATGCCGCAAATCCAACCGTCCTCCTCCAAAGCCCAGTGAGACAGAGAGAGCCCCAAAACCCCCAGCCCCATCTTTTTCCTGCCTCTATTCTTGCAGTATCTCTGTTCCCCCCTTGCCCCTTCCCCCCGAGAGAAACTCCCAGAAACCAGAGGAGTACCGTCTCAAACACCCAGCCATCAGTACTTCCTAGCAACTGAATGGGAAAAAATTCCACAAGAAGGAAAGAAAAGGAAAGAAAAAACCCAACACCTGACAGGCTGTTAAAATAGGAGGTGTACAAATACATGATTGCCAGAGGTTTTTTGAAAAAGCAGATGAATTTCTGCTCTTCAGAGAAGAGTGTACCTGAATGTAGGTACACAGTTTGTGGATGCAGCCGAGCCTTATTCCCGATGGGTACAGCTGTGAAAAGCGGGTGAGCAGCACTGACAGCAATGAGCCATGGAGTGTCCAGGTGCACTGACCAATCTCCAAAGGGAACAGAGGGCACACAGGTGCAGTGTATGAACGATGAGGGGTACAAAAGGCTGGGCTAAAGAACAAGAAGGGCATATCCTTAAAGCCTTCTGAAATTGCATGGTGATACTCTATCATGGCTGTCTCAACTGCAACATATGCTGTGGCATATGCTGCGACACCTGAAAATTGTGTGTCATTAATGAATTCTAAATGGTCTGGAAGTTTAGTCAGGGGAAATGTACTTTAACCATATCCGTGCAAACAGGCATACTGGAACTTCAGCTCCATAAGAGATAAAATCAGCACATCTACTATAACCACTAACTAGAGTTAATTAGTCTATTATGAAGAATGGTAGGGTATGATGTCTTTTTTATAGAGTCATAGAATCAATCCTTTGGGGTGGAAGGGACCTTTAGAGGCTGTCTGGTCCAATACCTCCCTGCAATGAGCAGGGACATCTTCAGTTAGATCAGGTTGCTCAGAGCCCTCTCCAACCTGAGCTTGAGTATTTCCGGGTTGGGGTACCTACTACATCTCCAGGACATCTGTGCCATTTTTTTTTTTTGCCATACTCATAATAAAATTTCTTCCTTATATCCAACTTAAATTTACCATCTTTCAGTTCAAAACTACTGCCCTCTGTCATGTTACAGCAGGCCTTGCCAAGAGCAGTGTCCATCTTCATTATAAGCCCCCTGTGAGTATTGAAATACTGCAATAAGGTCTTGTTGGAGTCTTCTGTTCCCTGAACAGCCCCAGCTGTCTCAGTCTTTCCTCACAAATGAGGTTTTCCATCCCTCTGATAATTTCCATAGCCATCCTCAGAACCTACTCCAACAGGTCCATGTCCTTCCTCTGCTGGGACCCCAGAGCTGGCTGCAGGGTTCCAGGTGGGCTCCCAGCAGAGCAGAGCAGAGGGGCAGAATCCCCTCCCTCCCCTGCTGCCCACGCTGCTTTGGATGCAGCCCAGGACACGTTTGGCTTTCTGGGCTGGGAGTGCCCATGGCTGGCTCATGTCCAGCCTCTCACCCACCAGCACCCCAAGTCCTTCTCACAGGGCTGCTCTCCCTCTGTTCATCCCCAGCCTGTGCTGATACTGGGGGTTGTCCTGACCCAGGTGCAGCACCTTGAACTTGACCTTGTTGATCCTCATGAGATTCCTATGGACCCCTTCTTGAGCTAGTCCTGATCCCTCTGGACAGCATCCTGTCCTTTAGGAATGTCAGCTGCACCACCCAGCTTGATGTCATCTGCAGACCTGCACTTAATGCCACTGTCTGTGTCATTGTTGAAGATATTTAACAGAACTGATCCCAATACAGACCACTGAGGGACACTGCTTTTCACTGATGTCCATCTGGAGATTGGGCAGTTGACCACTACCCTCTGGATGTGACCATCTGGTCAATTCCTCATCCACCAAGCAGTCCACCCATCCAGTCCATCTCTCTCCAATTTAGAGAGGAGGATGTGATGGGGGACTGTGTCAAATGCCTTACAGAAGTCCAGATAGATATCTGTGTCTCTTCTCTTGTCACTCCACCACAGAAGGTCACTGACTTAGCCAGGCAGAACTTGCCCGTGGTGAAGCTGTGCTGGCTGTTTCAAATCATCTCCCTGTTCTCTGTGTGCCTTAGCACAGCTTACAGGAGGTCTTATCTGTCTTCCCAGGCATAGAAGTGAGCCCTCACCATCATCCACTCTCTCTGTGCCAGACCCTGAAATGTAATTTGTGGTTCACAGCTGGTACCCAGCAGCTGGTTCTTTGCATTGGTGTGATCATTCCTGTGAATCCTGTAGGATTCTACAAAACAATCACAGGGGACTGGAAGACGGGAATTACTTCAGGGACAAAGTCTGGCTCCTGTGTGGTCGTGGTTGTTCTGTTACAATAGTGCCTGCAAGTGAGAATACATTCTGCCTCCCAGACAAAACAGGCAGGATCTCCAAGTTGCAATCAAGTCAATTACCACATACAAAAGAGTATTTGCCGTTTACTTGGGAGGAATTGAAAGAGCCACCCTTGAGTGCTTAATCAGTATTTATGTTTTCATTTCCAGTCTCATTGTGGCTGATACTGCAGACAGACTGTGTGGAAGGGCTCCAGGCAGGTCCCACACACCTTCTGCACAATCTTGCCAAAATCTGAAGGCCCAGACCTGAGCTGAAAAAGGGCTCACAGATGGGATGAGGGACTAGGGGGATGAAAGAAGGCTGCTCAGGTTCCTGAGTCTCTTTTTGTGCAGCCTCCCTTCCCAGAAAGGGTTGTAACCACATCTCCTAGAGACCTAGATCTGAAGGGTGACTTGCTGGGAGTTGTAAGGGGCCACAGATTCTCTAGACAGGCAAGGTATGGCTGCGTGCTCCAGATTGCTCTGCTGTAAAAAGGAAAAAAAAAATCCATTCCCCAAAATCCCATTCATCACTGTTAAACACACTGATTTAGACGAGAGACAGCTGCATGCTGAGAATGTCATTCTATTACAACACTGCCACCTCTTGTTCTTCTGCTGGTTTCATTTTTGCCCAGCTCCAATCTGTGATGCATCCACCACCAACACAAAGGCATAAAGTCTCCACTACTCTTGTTAAACTGAAACCTTGCAAGGAAGAGCAGCTGGCTGGAGGCAATATAATGTACTTCTATACAAGTTGCAAAAAAGTAGAACGTTTGAAAACATCCACATATTCTATCAATCAGTTAGCTGATTAGTGTGTAACTATTTTCTCTGCTAACTCAGAGAATGAGGTACTGAAAGAAATGAGGTGGGGAAAGAGAGGGGAACAAAGCAAATCTGCCAAAACAACGAGTAAACACCCCAGAATCTGAGAAGCAGCAAAATCCATCTCAGGAGAAAATGTCATGGGATTTGTCCATTGTATGTGAAATACATTTTATCCATGCAGTGTTGCCTCCAAACTCTGTGACTTCTGATGTGAGCCTCAGTTTTCCTCTCAGTACTTGTGCAGTCTGTTAGCCCAGGGGCTGCCA
Organism: Hypocryptadius cinnamomeus; assembly: GCA_013400635.1. Classification (NCBI taxonomy): domain Eukaryota; kingdom Metazoa; phylum Chordata; class Aves; order Passeriformes; family Zosteropidae; genus Hypocryptadius; species Hypocryptadius cinnamomeus. The sequence goes on from VYZP01067490.1 coordinate 35,846, forward strand.
CCCATTGGCATACATTTTCCAAATGCTGGTTAAAGAAGAGCGGTGCCTGCCTCCACCAGGAACACCAAGCCTGAGAATTATGTAGAGCCTCCTGGAGAAGAGTTGGCTGCAGATAAACAATGTAAGCTAGTTGTCTTTGGGTTTTGACTAGGTGGTCTCTGGGAAGAGGTTTGCTCTAGAAGAAGGAGGATCACAATGTGCTAGCAGGTATGACATGGGGAAAGCCCACAGATGGCAAGGAAAAGAGACAAACTGGACAGAGTGTCTGGGCCTCTTTGTCCAGCTGCTTGATGTTCAACTAGTTCTGCATTGGGGTTTGACTACTGACAGAGATGGGGTTTCTGCATGCATTCCTTGATTTCTAGCACTGTATTTAATTTTTATTTATTTCATATGACAGTTATATATAACACTCTCTTGAATTAACACCTTTTTGCTAGACTTGTTCATGATGTCTCTCTATGTTTCTGTCTTCATGTGCAGAGTAGCTGAAAACAGGGGTAATGTTTTAGCCAAAGCCAAGTACCTGGGAGCTGCCAGAAGCCTCTGAAACTGGTGAATCACCCAGACACACAGCATGGATCCCCTGGGCTGTGGGGCCAGCTGAAGCTGCTGGTCTACCCACCACACAGAAAGAAATAACCTGACAACCAGCCCGTCAGGAGCAGTTTTCACAGCTCTTGCTAGCTGGAAGATCCAGTCAAAAAGAAAAATTTGTTCTTCAGAGGGAGTTGGCAGGAGGCAAGTAGATTTACTGTGGTTGACTTCTAATACAATAGGACTTGAAGCAGCTGGGTTTTTCTACTTCATACTCAGTAAACACATTAATTCTGAACCACATTTATTGAATCCAGGCTTTCTTGCAACCCCCTCTGGTGTCTAAATCCAAGATGAACCCTCAAAATCTGTGCTTCTTGTTTTGGACACGTTGTATGCAGGGCCCACCTTGGAAACATTACTAAGGTGAAATCAGGAGATATTTTAAATTTTTTAAAAGTATGTTATTTCATGTAATTGATTTCAAGTGAAAAATGCACAAATGCCAAGTCTGTCCTGACTCCTACAACACAACTTTCTCTCCTGACCTATTTTTTTTTAATCTCTACAATAGAAATATCTGTAATGTCATGTAAGTGGTCATGTATAATCAACAAGATAAGAGCCCACACATTAGTGCACACAATATTGCAGAGAATATTGTCATAATGTCAGTATCATGAAGGGAATCCCAAAATCCTGATTCCTAAAGTTAGGCTTTAGATTTATGATTTTGATCTTTAGGTAAGCCACATTTATAATTTTGAACACTATAATCTGGCAAAACAAGAACTATAAAATCAACACATAAGCTGAATATTTCTTGATATATTTTAGTCCAGTATTTCATGTTTCAGTCCAATTCTATGTAAATACACCTTCAATAAATGCTACATGTAGAGTGAATCTGCACAAGTAGTTGATTGAGATGCCTGTGGTACTTGGGGCTGGACAAAGCCATTGATTAATAAAGTCCTTAATAATCTAGTTTTACCTCTGAATGATACTGAAGTAATAACATTGTACCATACAAGGCAGCAAAAGGGGATGTTTCAGATGAGGGAAGCATGGAAAAATTATCCTGTATGGGAAAATTACGTGCATCTGGAAATTGGCGCCAAGGAGTGAAGCTGGGTGGCTTAGCTTACAGCTGGATTTTAAATATTAGTTATAAATACCCGTATACACACCAAAAAAACCCACTCTGTCTGTTAGCTAGTCTAAGTAAAAACCTGGATTTAAAGGATATAATTGTATGGACACTACCAGTGCTCTGTACCACAATAGATACTGACAGGACCATCAAACACCCAGAGTATAAGAAACACTGAAGTATAAGTCCTTGTTATTGTTTGTATGGGAAACAAACAGAGATGCTACAAAAATTATTTCATTATTCATTGGGAAATTAAGGATTTCTACAATATCTCTGGGAAATACCATAAAAAACATCCACAAGTAATTACAAGTTTACAAAAGCTGGCACTTGGCTCCAGCCCTGCAAATGCATTGTCACACCCCTCCCACAGAGGTGTTACTCACCCACGGTCACAGAAGTTGCAGGCAGAGCTGGCTGCCGCTCCTGGCTGTTCTTGCCCTGGTCACAACATATCCATTTCTCTTTGTCACATCCTCCCTGAGCAGTGTTCCCACCAAGTGCACCATGGCTACTGCTTTAATTTAGCCCTCCCCTCCTGACTCCCTCACATACACAGTCCCCCAGGCCAGTACTCCCTTGCCCATGAATGGCCTGCCTCAGTCTTGTGGCCCCACCTGTTAAAACAGCCTTCACACTCTGGGTTTATTTTGTCCTTCTCCAGCCTAAGAAGAGCTCGATCCATTCCTGAAAAATAATAACTAATAACAACAATAAACCCCAGCAACTACAATACTGGCAATAATAATGATAGTAATACCGATAGCAAAATGAGCAGTGGTGGGTCTCCTTTTGAAGTCAGCTCCTCTGTACCTGTTTCAGTCAGAATTGCTTATGTGCTCTTACTGTTTAGAAGTAAAGCAAATGCCTTACAGAAGCCTTTTCCTCGCAAAACTCTGGGTTTCTCACCTATATTTGTGCTCTCTTCAGCATGAAATATGAAATTCCCTTGTATGTCTTTCCCCGGTGTCTGCCTTGGCCCATGCAGCCCCTCATCTCCATGCTGATAGAATTAAGAGCTGGTTCTGACACCCACAGATGAATTGTGACAAAGGAGAGGCAGGAAGTTCCTTCAGGCATCCATCATTTACTGTAATCTAACACAAAGTAACATAGATGATCCAGCTCATGGTATTTGCCTCCCATACACTGCCTCCCCAGACAAGTCCCTGCAGCTGGGACACACCTTGTCCTCTCCCAAAGAAAAACCTGAGGTCCTAAGCCTCTGGATTTGTCACAGTCCCTCTGGGTGCCTGTGGGGAGGGAGCAGATATCTGCTGAGCAGCACCAGAACACGTGAGCCTTGGTTTCTAGTCCTGTCCTGACCTGGCTGATAGCCTGGCTAAAGCACACAGTAACACATGCAGTAGTTTTAGAGATACCCTTAGCCTCTTCCTCTGAGTGCTAGGGATTCCCATGTGTGAATTAAAACACCCAAAATAGTGTCATCAGAACACTGACTTTATTAATAGAGACAAACAAAGGATTAAAACATGAGTTTGCTGAAATACACAGTGTACCTGTGGAGGATAGACATATTTATATACATCAGTTCATTGTAGAAACAAGAGTAGGATATCCCCAGGTAGTTTGCAACGAATCCAGACAGCTTTCTCTCCGTGGTGGCCCTGGTAAAGCAACCGATATCCCCCCAGCCCCACCCCACCAGGCTAGTGCCGGACCTCCTGCACAACATCAGTGTCTCATGCCGGACTTTCTACAGCACAGGGTGAGCACAGCTGGATTTGGCCTGAGGCCAGCGGTGCGGGTGAACCCCACCGAGGGCTGCAGGCTGCATGCTCTGGAGTGTGCCGAACTGGGTCCTCTCAGCGGGGAGACAAGAGAGAGGGGGCCAGAGTGCTTTGGGCACACTCGCATCCCGCCTGCCCTCGCTACCCGCAACCACCTCAGGGGAGTCCCCTGGCCCCGGCTCCTCCAGCCGGCAGTGGGTGGATGTTTTCCGCCCGAGGAAGGAGCCGAACAGCCCGGGGCACGGCACGGGGCCAGTACGGCTTCCCGGCACGGCTTGGCACTGCTCGGGTTTGCACTGGGACGGGACTGCAGCTCCCGGGACCGGCACCTCTACTCCCAAGGCACGGCCCGGGATTTTCCTGGACGGACAAAAACAAGCGGGGGAGGAGGGGAGGGAGAGGACGGGGTGGGGCGGGGGAGAGAAAGAAAACAGCTCCACGGATGTCGGATGTCACGGACGGCGTTACACGGGCGACGCGGGGACTTCTCGCCGCG
>VYZP01067492.1:0-13896 GCA_013400635.1 Hypocryptadius cinnamomeus
GCAGCCTGGGATGGTGGAAGGTGTCCCTGACATGGCAGGGGTTGGAATGAGACGAGATTTAAGTTCCTTTCCAGCCCAAACCAGGCTGGGATTGTGTGATGATGAGGATTCCTCTTTCTCCAGTGTTGTCATTCCTCAGGGACCCCATCATCCCATCCCTGTGGGCTGCACCTTTCCAGCGACACCGAGGCTGCAAACACCAGGCAGCATTTCCCACAAACTCCCTGGAGTGAGGCACCAAAAGCTCTTTAAAAGGAGCTGTGGAGGAGGGGGCTGTGATCATCCCCGAGGCTCCACAACGAGCTGGGCAGGATAGAGAGGGAGCAGAGAGGAGCTTAGGCCACCCTTTGATGCTGCAAAGCACCCACCAGCCTTAGCTGGCTCTCTGCAACCCTCCTCCCTTCAAAGCAGACCCAGGCAGAGTTCAGCTCCCTCCCCATGGATGGGGGGAGCGTGCACAGTTCCAGGAGTTCTTTGGGGAAGCTGTGATAAGAGCAGGCAGGGAGCAGCCGGCCTGGGGCGCAGACCCAGAGCAGCCCCCGCTGGTCAGACCTGCTCTCCCTGCCCTTCCCAGGCTTCCTGCTCCTCACCCAGCCCTTTCCCTGCCCTTTGGCTGCTGTCTGCCCGTGTGGACGTGAGCCTTGCTGGGTGCCACGGGTCCCTCCCAGCTGCTGGAATTGCAGGGTGCAGGCAGAGTCAGGGGCAGGCAAGGGCAGCAGCTCCAGCAGCTCGTTTTTAGGTCAGAGCACAGATCCAGGTGTCCTGCAGCACCTGTGGGCACAGCAGCACCAGGCTGGCTGCAGGAAATCATCCCCAGCCATGCCCCATGGTTCTGGGCACCCTGAGTGCTGGGGTTTCAGTGCTCTGTGCCCTGCAGGTGGCTCGGGGAGGGGACAGGAGAGACGTGCGGGCTCTGCAGTGCTCCTGGCAGTAAATCACCCCGGGGAAGTGCTTTGGAAACCGGCTGGCCTGGCCACGTGGAATTCCTCTGCAGGAAGGAGAATTTAAAACCACAACACCTGCAGATGCTGCTTGACACCCCACCCCCCAAATGATTTCCCAGAGAGATGGGACAGAGCCAGGGAAAAGGTCACCTCTGACATCCTCCCTCTCTCTCTGCACAAAGCTGTTGGGTACAACCTGCAGGGCTCTCCAGGAACCCTGGGAAGGATTCTCCTGTTGGCTGGGGGGGTTCTGTGGGACAGGCTCAAACAACACCATGTACAGGTCATAGACTCATGGAATCACGGAATGGTTTGGGTTGGAAGGACCTTAAAGCTCATCCCATTCCCCCCGCCTCCCACCTCCCACTGTCCCAGGCTGCTCCAAGCCCCATCCAGCCTGGCCTTGGGCACTGCCAGGGGTGGGGAAGCCACAGCTTTTCTTGACCAGGCCTTCCCCAGGCTGATCCCCTTCCAACTCTACTGTCCCTTCATTGTGATTTTCACATACATTGAATTTTTCAGTTTTCTGACTTCCTTTTCCCACCCTGTTCCTCTCTCCACCCAAACACAGCCAGTGTTTCACTGCTGAACAGGAGAGCTCCTTCTGACCCTTCCCATGCTTGTGCTGGGCTCAGTCCTCATGGAAAACCTTCAGGATTTTCTGCCACCAGCACTCCTTGGAGCAGGGCATGGGCTGGACTCTCCACACAAGGATTTTCTTGTTGACTGACAGCAAGAGCTGCTGAGACATCTCCCGCAGGAAAGGACTGGGTAACGTTCCCTCCACTCCCAGCCCCTGCCAGGGACCCAGATCAGCTCCCCACACCTGTCCACAATTCCCTTTTATCCAAGCTGAGCTCCCATTAACAGCTGCACCTGGAAAGGAGCTGGTTGAGCTCTTCAGAACCAAGACATCCCGTGTTCCCACCTCGTCTCAGGAGCTGCTGCCCCGTGGGTCGTCACTGCCACTGCCACTGCCACGTGCTGGATGTCCTGGCAGACAGTCCCCTCCCCAAACACCCCCAGAGCTCACTTGGGGCATTGCTGGGGTGTGACAAGGACCAGGAGGGTCCTGTCTGCCTTCACCCCAACTCTGAGGAAGGCATGAAGGGGGCTGGGGGCTGGGGCTGTGTCCCACACAGAGCCTGATCCTCCAGCTCTGCTCTGTGGGTCTGTTCTCCAGGGACCCTGAGTCCCTGGTGGGACACAGGGACGTGTCTGCTCCCAGGAATGCACCCAGACAGCCTCGTGCCTCTGCAGGTGTGGGTGTTCTCCCAGGAGTGTCTGCAGAGCGTCCCCTTTGCCAACTCTCCCCATTTGGGGCCATTCTGGGGCAGTCAAGCCCCAAGATGAAAGCCTTTGGATCCTGACTCATCTCAGCACTCGCTGTAAACTCTGGAATTCCAGTTCCCCATCCGCTGGAGGAAGCTTTGGGCTGATTTGGGAGGAACCCCAGGGTTTTGCATGCTCCTTTGCATGGCAGATGAATGGCTGGGGCTCCTGCAGGGCCAGGTGGATCCTTCTCCTCCTGGGGACACGCAGCCACACCGTGCTCCTGCAGCACTGGTGCCACCTGCGGCCGTTTCACCTGCCAAAAATCCCCTGGAAATTCAGGTTTAATCTGCTGTGAACTCCTCCAAACGATCTGTCCCTCCAAAATAATGCCGTGTTTTGATGGGTTGGTGACAAGGACATTTAATCCTGCGAGTTGATCCTTCCGTTCATTTGACTGGTGGCCCTTTCATGTCAAAACTCTTCGAGCCACTGAGTGAGAGCTCAAAGGCTGCTGGTAAATTGTCAGCCCGACGCCCTCGGAACAGGTCCAACGTGTTGTGCTGCTGTTTTTTCCCCAGGGAATAATCACATCCCTTCTGCCTGCCCTGCGCATGCACGGGAGGTCGGGATTGTTATTTCTGATGAACTTCAAGGCGCCTCTTGCCGCAGAAATAACATTTCTGTGGGTTTATTTATTTATTGATCTGCTCCCTTCCAAAGCGAAGGGAGAAAAAGAGGCAAGGCAAAAAGGCAGAAGAGAGGGAGATGAAGAACTAGGAGGGGGTGGGAGGCCAGGGAGATGAGCACCAGCTCAATCCCGGCTGCCACGGTTTAATCAAAGGTTTCTACAAAGGGAGACCAAATCTTTTCAAATTTGTCCTCAGCCCTTTGTTGTGAAGCCATAGCCCCCATTTGCCGAGCCCAGGCGATCCAGGGCTGGGAGCTGCTGTCCCCAGAGGCCACGGCTCCCTCTGTGAGGTGACAGAAGACTTTTAGCTCCGAGCTAGGAGCAGGGACTGAGCTGGCAGCGGTGTCTGATCCCGGGCTGAGGGCTGGGTGCTGCTCCGGGTGAATCCGCTGGGAACGGCAGCGATTGCTGCTGGATTTCTGCAGGCTGCCTGACCCTGGGGAAGCACAGCAGCACTGCCAGGCCTTAATTGCAGATGGGTTTCAATGCACCCTCTGCAAAGGGGCTGATTGCTGCTGGCAGCCTTTGGGAGGAGTTCTCTGCTGCTGTTCCAGTAATGCCTCGTGCTTCCCACAGCACAGGTCCCTCCGAGCTCCCAGGACCTTCAGGGGTGATTGGCTCCCTCAGCACCTCCTCCGAGCTCCTGGATTTCCTCCAGCTCTTTCATTTCCTACCAGAGGCCTTGATGGCAAACAGGGTCACCCCTTCAACCCCAACCCAGAGCTCACAATGTCCTGCCTGGCCCCTCTCACCCCCCTGGGTGGTGCCACTATTGACTCCAGGGTGCTGAAGCTCTGCCAGTCGTGTCTGTGCCAGGGGAAACTCCAACAGAACAGAGAATCCCAGAGTCACCGGGGTTGGAAAAGGCTTCCAAGCCCACTGAGTCCAAGCTGTGCCCCATCCCCACCTTGTCCCCAGCCCACAGGTCTGAGTGCCACCTCCAGCCCTTCCTGGGACACCTCCAGGGATGGGGACTCCAAACCCCCCTGGGCAGCTCCTCCCAGTCCCTGAGCACCCTTTCCATGGGGAAATTCCTGCTGATGTCCACCCTGAGCCTGCCCTGGCCCAGCCTGAGGCCGTTCCCTCTTCTGCCATAGGCTCCTGCCACTCTCATGGCCCTGTCACGTGGGGCACGGTGGGCACACAACTCTGCCACATCAAGGGCTGGAGCAGTGTCCAAATTGTGTTCCTCCCAGGTTCTCCCAAGGCTTGGGACCTGCCCATGAAGCAGAGCCCTCCCTGTGGAGCAAGAAGGGCCAGCAGCCCCTTCTGGGCACAGGAAGGCTGGCAGGGATCTCAGCCAGGCTGCTGCCCTTTATCTCCACCGAGCATCCACTGCTGCACTCCACAGCCCAAGAGCCTTGAGTGGAAGAGCTGTGTTGTTTATTCATCCAGGGCAGACCCCAGATAGGAAAGGGCTGATAAGAGCCACCACAAGGGCTGATAAGAGCCACCACAAGGGCTGCTGGAAGCAGCAGATAAGATCTCAGTTCTGCCATCATCCCTGTGTAATGCAGCGCCTTCATGAATATGCAGCTCCATTGTGCTGCCCGGGACAACAGCATGGGTTTGAGAGCTGAACTCAACCCTTGTCTGGGAAAAACCCAGCCTGGNCAGCCCTTAACACTCTAAGATTTATGGGATGGATTTCTCCCAACCTGGCTGTTGACTCAGGAGGGCCTTGCAGGGCAGGGAGAAGTACCCTGGGCAAAAATTAGGATCTGGCAGGAGCTGAAGTGCTGAGGAGCTGAGCAGGAAGTGGAGAGGACCTGATTAAGCAAGGAGCAGTGAGAGATGGTCCATCCACCAACGAGTCACCTCCTGCCCTGCCACACCCCAGCAGCAGTGCCCAGGGGTCCCTGCAGCCCTGCAGGGGCTTGGTGGCACTGGGGACGTGTCAGGGTGGCCCTGCCTGCTGTGGAACCGCAGTGGCAGCAGGGTCAGCCCTGCCCCGGAGGTGCCCGCGCGGCCCCGCTGCTGCTGCCGGTGCTTTGCACCACCGAGCCTGGGAGCTGGCTGGGAGCTGGGAACGAAGCATTTGTGAAATTAATTAAGACAACAGAGGCCCGAAGAAAGGGAAAGTTAATTAGTCACGGCAATCAGTTAGATTTGATCCAAAAGAACAAACAAAGAGTTAGAAGCGTGTCACTGGCGGGCTGCTTCTCTGGAAAAGGGATTACGCGGAGATTTCCACCAAAGGGAATGGCTTTGTGCTGCTGCTCCTTATGTAATTGGGGATTTAGAAGTGGCACAAAGAGTCATTACCACAAAATTTCTTTGTCAGAGGAAAAAAGTTGACATTTATGAAGCACAAGAGGGAGCAGCAAAACAAGGCGGATCAATCGGTGCCGATGTGGGAAGGGGCTTCCCTGGGCCACGGGGGCAGCCAGGACGAGGAGGAGGAGGAGGAAGAGGAGGAGGAGGAAGGCTGATGATGCTGGCTGCCCTGGAAGGTCCCTAGGGGGTTATGGATGGATGGGCCAAGAGGCAGCAGCACCAGCACCGTGTGAAAACGCGGCCAGGGCGTGAAAAGGGGCAGGAGATGGCAAACCCACGGCTGGGGAGGGGGGGACGCTGGGGACACAGCAGGGACAGCCCCCAGGGCAGCAGGGACAGCCCCCAGGGCGGCCGTGCCGTGCCGAGAGAGCTGACTGCAGCGAATCCCTGCTTTTCTGCTTGAGCTGCCTCCGTTATCTCGGCTTTCTCCTCCGCAGTTCCAGCTTTAATTATTTACTCTGACTCCAGCAGCTCCATTTCCCTCCGAATGGGCACCAAGTCACCTCCTTGTTGCTAAGGGCCTCCCCAGATCTGCTGTGGTGGCACTGGGAGGTGTCCTCGGGGTTCCCAGGGCTCTGAGCACTGCACTCCACTCCTCTGCACCCCAAAAAAAGGGGCAGGAGAAGACTTTGGGCTCCTGGGGCTCTCAGGATGTCCCTCAGTTGCCATGGGTGCCCACGGGGGTGTCCCCAGCTTGTGCAAGGCACAGTGAGGCACCCATGACAATCCCTGCTCTGGCTGCTGCCACCCATGGGATTCACCCCACAGCTGCTGCTCCCCAAAACCACTCCAATCTCCCAGGAAAGTTCCCTGACAATCTGTCAGCATGAGGAGCAAAGCGCTGCTGCACTGGGGACCGCCCGCTCAGAGGGATTGTCCCCTGGTGAGGAGGTGACAGCAGAGCAGCCCCAAATGGAGCCACATCACAGCCTTTTGGGGAGGGCTGGCTCGTGTGGCACACACTTCCCACCCACCCACGCCTCGGAGCTGCCCCTGGGATGAAGGGAAGGCACCCAAGGCTGGGACACCCACAGGGAATGTGCACCCTGGAGGTGCTGCCAGCTGGGAACACACCCAGGGCTGGGAATGTGTCCCAGTCCCAGGGCTTGGGACATTCCCATTGCAGGCATGGAGCCATCCCCCAGCACCCAGCATGCATTTAGATCAGGGACCCCAAATCCCAGCTCCTCCCAGTGCTCCAAATGGGTCGAGGGCTGCTGGGAGAGTGGCATGGCCCGAGCTGCAGTGGGATTATCCCATCTCCACACAGGTCAGGGTGCCCCTGGGTCTGGCTGGGAGCAGATCCCTCACCCTGGCTCCCAGGGATTCCTGCCTCCCTGGCTTTATGGAGCAGGCTCTACTCCTGGAATGGTGCTGGGCACGCACCAGGAGAGGAGGGACGGGGACCCATCAGTCCCTTCTGGCTCCGTGGCTCTGGTTGCTGTTTATCATTAAGGAGTTGATGTGATATAAATAAGGATTCACTTTGAATAAAGGGGAGGAGTGAGGAGGGTGAAGTCACCCCCCACCCTCCGATGTTCCCTCTGGACACATGCCAGAGTCACACCACAGCCACACCCCTATAAAACCCCACCAGCCCCACAACACATCCCACCACACACCCCAGTCCCATCCACTCTGGAGAACATCTCCAGCGCATCCATGGAGACATGGGCCCAGATCTCCTCTTTCTGCAGGAAAAAATAACCTGCCAGGCCCCTTCCCAGGCTGCCAGCCCTTCACCTGGGGTTGTGGCAGCAATTCCAGCAGTCCTTAGGGGAGCTGCTCGTTAGTCAGTGAGTCAGAGGCTCTGGGGACAGCTCTGGGGAGCAGGGGCTGTGCTGAACCTCTCTCCAGTGCCTCTCAAGTGCTCTCCCTCAGCTCCTGGGCTTTGATGGGGCTCCCATCTAGACGGCTCCAAAATCAAAGGTTTGAGCCTGGTGAATGTGGTGGTTACTCAGCCCCTGCTCTGGCTGTGCCTCAGCTGCCACCACACCCCAGAGGGATGGTCCTGACTGCTCAGCAGGGCTGGCAAATCACAGAATTATGGAATCACAGAATATCCTGAGCTGGAAGAGGCCCATGGAGATCATCAATCCCGATCCTGGCTCTGCACAGACACCCCAACAACCCCACCCTGTGCCTGAGAGCATTGTCCAAACACTCCTGGATCTCTGACACCGTGGCCATTCCCTGTTCAGAGCCCCACCACCCTCTGCGGGAAGAACCTTTTCCTAATACCCAGATTAAATCACAGTTTCATGCCGTGGCTGGAGACTTCAGCAAAGCTCTGCTGCTCTGGGGAGACCCTGGGAGCTCTGGGACCTGGCTCCATCCTTCCCCAGGGCTGGGGGGACACTGGCAGTGTCCCTCTGTGCCTTAGCTGGTGACACCACCCCAGAGCTGAACCCTGCAGTGCCCCCAGCGTGGTGGAACACAGAGGGGCATCCCTGGGCTGCCAAACACCCGGCTGCTCCTGGCTTTCTGCTTTCCCACAACGCCTTTTGGGACACCATCGCTGGGTTTTAATTAATTGTGTTCAAAATCAGAAAAAAGAAAAGGAAATGAACCACCAACAAGTCCCGCAGCTCTTCCCCCGGGAGGAGCTGCTGGTGCTGGAGCTGCTTAGGGGGGAGCGAGGCCAGGGGAATGTCAGGAGCAGGGATGTGCCAGGATGTGCGAGCAGAGTGCCGGTGTCGCTGTCCCCACCTCTCTCCAGGGAGCCCGGCGTGGCCACCGCTGCCGCTGCTGGTGTGAAAAGCTGGCTGGAGGCTGGGGAGCGAGGCCGGATCCGGCTCGTGGCTGCCGGGAACACGATGGGCTGTCAGAGCCGCTCCTGGCTCATCTGCTTAGTGACCATGAGCAGCAGGGCCGGCTCTTCCCGCCTGGAGAAGCCTTGTTTTGTTTGCTCATCTGGCTCATGAAAAATGCAGCCGCCCCTCGCCGTGTACATGGAATTGGTTTTAGCTCGGAATTCTCAGCTTTGGTGCCAGGAGAGGGACGGATCCGTCCTCAGCCAGCTCCGTGGGAAGGAGTGGGGGAGTTGGGTGCCCAGCCGAGCGCTCTGTCCCACATCACATCCCTGTCCCACATCACATCCCTGCCCCACATCACATCCCTGCCCCACATCACATCCCTGTCCCAAATCCCTGTCCCACATCCCTGCCCCATATCCCTGCCCCATATCCCACCCCCATCCTCATCCCACACCCTGCCAGGGCTGCTGGGGTCGCACAGGGGATGAGCCCGATGCCTGATCCCATTCCCACCCTTCTCCCAGGCCGTGCTGCTGGAGGAGCCCTCAAAAATTACACAAAAGGCTCGGGAAGCACTTCCTGAGCCATGGCAGCCCCGGGGCACAGGGACACTCGGGCACACATGGTGCCACCCCATGCTGCTGTCAGCCTGTCCCCCTCCGCTCCTCACCCCAGAGCTGTGGGGAAGGGCTGTCACCCCACAGCCCCACAGATCCTGGCAGGATCCTGAATCCCACAGGAGAGGGTTTCTGCAGTGCCCAGGGCACAGGGCAGGGCTCTAGCAATGCCCTGGCACAGGGCAGGATCCTGAATCCCTCAGGGCAGGGTTCCAGCAGTGCCCCTGGCACAGGGCAGGATCCTGAATCCCACAGGGCAGGGTTCCAGCAGTGCCAGAGCAGCAGGGGCTGGAGCGGGCAGGGGCTGATGGCTCTGATGTGTGTGGCACTTCAGCCTGGGGTGGACAGGGATGGATTGACAGAAGGAAAGAGTTGAAAATCCAAGCTGGAGAGGGCACGGTGAGGATCCAACCGTAATCTTAGTCAATGGGAAGCTCCTGGGGTTGGAGGACTGGGAGGACCATGGCAGTGCCAGGGAGCTCTTTGGCTCTGTGCTGGCTCTGACCCCAAGCAGACCAGCAGCAAGTGGGGGATCCTGACCCAGATGTCACCTGGGGACTGATGGCATCTAAATCCATTGGGATGGGGAGCTCCAGAGAGCAGCAAAGCCCTTGGGGAAGACTGGACACTGCTTTGGCCCAGGCCTAGGGATGTGTGGATGAGCCATCCGTGATTTTGGGAGTCTTTGGAGTGAAGGATGGGGAAACAGAGCTCAGGATCCATTGGGGTGTTGACACCTGTGCCTATTGCCAGCGTGTTGACCTTTGGGCATCAACAAAACAGCAGGAGAAGCAGCCCCTGCCAGCTGCAGCATGAACTGGGTGCGTCCAGAGAAGGCCACAGAGATGGTCCATGGGCTGGAGCCCCTCTGCCACAGAGCCAGGCTGGGAGAGCAAGGGGTGCTCACCTGGAGAGGAGAAGGATCCACAGAGAGCTCAGAGCTCCTTGCAGGGCCTAAAAGGGTTCCAGGAGAGCTGGAGAGGGACTGGGGACAAGGCATGGAGGGACAGGAGACAGGGAATGGCACAGTTGGATGGGATATTGGGAAGGAATTGTTCCCTGGGAGGGTGGGCAGGCTCTGGCACAGGGTGCCCAGAGCAGCTGTGGCTGCCCCTGGATCCCTGGCAGTGCCCAAGGCCAGGCTGGATGGGACTTGGAGCAGCCTGGGACAGTGGGAGGTGTCCCTGCAGGCCAGGCTGCTCCAGGTAACGGAGCTGGACATGCTGGGAGCCAGAGCAGCGCTCCTGAAAGTTCCCTTGCCCGGCAGGTGAGGGACAGCGCGAGCACTCCGCTAATCTTGTGCCCTGCCAGCGGCTCACACTCACCGCCATGCAAAGGGGCCAAATCAATACCCTCAGCAAAAACCAGTTCCAGGCAGCACGGGGAGGCCGAGATCAGCCCGCTGCTGGCAGATAAAGAGGAATTGATCTCGGAGCTGGAAAGCAGCGGCCGCTCAGGTGCGTGGCTGGAGCCGAGCCCCCCCTGAGCCGAACACGCTCCGGCACCGAGCCGGCCGGTTCCACCAGGCGGGAAACAATCAGCAGCTGAATCAGCTGGAAGAGCACATTTCAACGGAGACATTTGAATCATAATTCCAAGCTGTGAAGAATACTCTCCCAGCCACCCAAGGAGACAATCCCTCAATCAGGAGAGCAGAGGCCTGTTAAGAAAAGCGGGCTGCGTCAGACAAAAGTGAGAGCGGCTGCAGAGAATGAAAGCGGCGATGGGGACGGGAAGCGGATAATTTCCAACCTTGCAAAGGGACAAAACCCCCGGGGAGACAATGGGGAGGGCGTTGGGACACCTGCGGCATCCGGGGGGGCTGGGATGGGGACAGGCGGCTCAGGACGGGCTGTGTCCTCCCACAGGGGGCTGGCTGGGACACGGAGGAGATGAGGAGGTGATTTCTGTGCTTTGGAGGTGAGGATAGGGAGCGGGAGGGGGGAAGAGTGGGATGTGGAGCTGCCAGGCTGGGGATGAGCAGCGGGGAGGTTTCAGGTGAGCAGAGCAGGCTGGTGTCACGGCGGGGTTTGAAAAGGTCGGCCTGACATCCATCCTGGGCAGAGCCTTGTTCAGGGCTGGATGGCAGCAAGGGGGTGTCACCGGTGCCAGTCACTGCAGGTGTGTGGGAAATGTGTGGTGTCAGCTTGACAGGATCCTTTGGGGCTGGGAGACAGCTCTGATGGTCAAAGGGAACACTGCAGACCTCTGGAACTGCTTGTGAGCCATCACCATCCCCCACTCTCACTCCACCTCTCTGTGCTCCCCATGCTGAGGCACAATCCCAGCTCCTCACTCACCAGAGGGGACACAGGGGCTTTGAGATGAGCCCCGAGCCATTGTCACCACCCCAGGGGATGCCAAAACCCCTGAGGTGCAGGGCTGATCCTGCCAGGACCCACAGGGACGGCCACCGCAGCTCCAGCCAGCTCAGCACAGGGATCAAACCCCTGTGCTGAGGGCTGGAAGGGTGAGAACAGCAATGGATCGGGGTGCAGGATGCCCAGGAAGAGAGGACAGCTGATGGGATGGAGTGGAAAGGCTGGAATTCTGGGCTCAGTGGCCATTCCAGGCTGCAGCAGGCCAGGCTCAGCCCCGTTCTCTGCAGGGCCAGTGGGCAGGGAGCCCCCAGCACAGCCAGACCATTCCCAGTTCAAAGCAGCTCAGGAGCTGCCCAGTTAATTCTGATTTATCCGTGCCTGGAGCAGTGGCAGATCCCACCCACGCAGCTCCAGCTCATCCCTATCCCTGCCTGCCAGCAATGTCCATCCCTAGCTGCTCCCTGGCTGCCCCACCACTGCCTGTCCATCCTTCCTTCCTGCCTCCTCCTCCTCCTCCTCCCTCTTGTCCTTGCAAAGGGATTAATAAATGCATGGAGGGGCCTCTGGAACTGGCAGCGGCTGGATTGGGGCCCAAGGTCTGCTCTGCCTTCTCAGGGAAGGGGCTCCTCACAGACCTGCTGGATGGAGCCATTCCAACCTCATTACCCAGAGAGATGGAGCCAGGAAGGGGAGGAGGAGGAGGCCGGAGCAAGGAGGGAATCAGAGCCCTGAGTCCTCGAAGAATCCTTATTTTATTCTGTGAGAGGCCAGAGCCGCAGGGCCGTGGCCTTGGGTGGATATTGAGGATGCAGGCAGGGAGCCCGAGAGAGGAGTGGGGATGCAAATGGGGCTGGTGCTGACAGGCAATGGCAGCTCCTCAGGGAATGCATTTGGGGATCCTGCACCAGCCCAGGGTGGGGTGGCACAGAGTCCCCAGGGCATGGCACAGCTCCAGGTGGGGTGACACAGGGTCACCAAGGCATGGCACAGCTCTGGGTGGGGTGACACAGGGTCACCAAGGCATGGCACAGATCCAGGCAGGGTGACACAGGGTCACCAAGGCATGGCACAGATCCAGGCAGGGTGACACAGAGTCCCCAGGGCATAGCATAGCCCTGTGTGGGGTGGTGCAGTTTCCAGGGTGTGGCACAGCCCCATGGCAAGGTGGCACAGGGTCCCCAGGTCATGGTGCATCTCCATGGTGGTGGAGTCACCTGCACACATGACAAAAAGGACATGTCAGGGACTGAAAAATTGCTGAGCTCCTCTAATCCATCAACCCCTGTGGCAGGGGAGGGACAGTGGCACATGTGGCATGTGGAACAGAGAGTGTGGCACAGGGAACAGAGTGTGTGGCACACAGAACTGAGCGTGTGGCACAGGGAACAGCGTGTGGCACAGGGAACAGCATGTGGCACAGGGAACAGAGAGTGTGGCACACAGAAGAGGGCATGTGGCACTGGGAACTGAGCGTGTGGCACAGGGAACTGAGCATATGGCACAGGGAATTGGGAGTGTGACACACAGAACTGGGAGTGTGGCACAGGGAACTGGGAGTGTGACACACGGAACAGAACATGTGGCACAGGGAACTGAGCATATGGCACAGGGAACTGGGAGTGTGGCACAGGGAACTGGGAGTGTGGCACACGGAACTGGGCATGTGGCACAGGGAACTGGGCGTGTGGCACAGGGAACTGGGCGTGTGGCACAAGGAACAGAGAGTGTGGCACAGGGAACAGAGAGTGTGGCACACAGAACTGGGAGTGTGGCACAGGGAACTGGGAGTGTGACACATGGAACTGGGCGTGTGGCACAGGGAACTGGGAGTGTGACACACGGAACTGGGCGTGTGGCACAGGGAACTGGGCGTGTGGCACAGGGAACAGAACGTGTGGCACAGAGAACAGGGCATGTGGCACAGGGAACTGGGCGTGTGGCACAAGGAACAGAGAGTGTGGCACAGGGAACTGGGCATGTGGCACACGGAACCATCCCAGCCACCACACCCACGGCAAGGAAGGTGCCCACGGCTTCGTGACGGGCACGTGCAGCCCGAGAGGCACCGGGAAAGCAGCAGCTCCATGTGCAGAGGCAGCGGGAAGGGAGCTCCTGTGCACATCCAGAGGCACAGGGAAGGGAGCTCCTGTGCACATCCAGAGGCAGAGGGAAGGGAGCTCCTGTGCACATCCAGAGGCACAGGGAAGGGAGCTCCTGTGCACATCCAGAGGCANGTGCTGGTGGATTCAGGGGTGACGACCTCCAGCACCCACAGGAGCGATGCTGGGAAGGGTGGTCCCCCTCCCCAGAGCCATCTCCTCCTCCTGGGAGCTTTCCCAGTGATCCATAGGGAATCTGCCTCTCCTCACTGCCCTGATCCACACACTGAGACTTTCCAGCCTCTGCCACCCAGTCCAACAAATCCCCGCTCCCAGCAGGTGCCAGCAGCCTGTGCACTGCAAATTCCAGGTGGGAACGGCTGGGCAGGGCTCCTCTGCCAGCTTTGCCAGCACCTCTTTGCATCTGCATTAATCTCCAGCCGCAGATTTGCATGGTCATGAGCTATTTTTACCCGGAGAGCTCAGCTCGCTCCGCACAGAGCTCAGCCTGCGCCGGGGTCAGGGATCAGCCCGCTCCGGGCCACGCTGGGGACACGCAGGGCTTAGAGACAGGGAGGCCACAAAACTGCTGCAGGAGCCCTGGGAAACATGGCACAGATCCCAAAGGGATGCAGAGATTCCAAGCCACAGCCCCCAGCGGGCTTGGTGATGATCCCAGCTCTGCCTCCTGCTGCCTCCTGCTCCACCTTCCTTTCCGGTCAGTTCAAGGCTGATTCTGAGGAATATTTTAACCCCATTTATCTGCCCCATATTTTGTGGACATCCAAGGTGAGGTGCAGCTGGAATGGTGTGGCTGGAATGGTGTGGCTGGAATTGTGCAGCTGGAATGGTGCATCCTCATGGCACAGCAGCACGGGGTGCTCAGGGCATGGCACAGATCCTGTTTCCTGTACATGCC
>VYZP01067496.1:5303-36074 GCA_013400635.1 Hypocryptadius cinnamomeus
TCCCCATCAGGCACCTTCACCTGGCATTCAGTCACCCCCTCCAGCGGACAGTGATCCCCTGCCACAAGCCAGCTCCAAACTTTGCTGGGGATACAATGCAACAGGAGCAACAAGGCAACTCAGTGTTTCTGCTCCAGATCCCTGCCCACATGCCAAAGCCTCTGCTGTAAGCCACAACACTGCCGGTAGTTCTTCCTGCCACCCAAGGCATCAGGCTGAGGTTTCTCATTTACCCCAGCACAGAGCAGGGATGCTCTAAATGAAAGGCAGCTTGAACCTGACACCAAAAGTAATTCCAGCCAGCCTCTGCAGCTGTAGGTTCCTACTGGCTTTAAATGGGCTCAGAACTTCATCAAGGGAAAATGTCAGCTGCTTGCATTCTAAAACTTAATCTGATTAAATTTAATGTAAAATAAGCACCATGTAAATAATTTCCCTACTTCCCTGGCATTTTCCACTACTGCATCATGAAACCATTTCTATGTTGGCTGTTTCTGTGTTAAGACATGAGTGGTTTAGAAGTTGTCTAATTTTATCTGCATTTTAAAAAAAATTAGTATAAAAGACATGCCGGTGTTTGACTCTGAGGTCCAGCTCTCTTACTAAATAAAAAGCATCTAACTGGAGCAAGGAACGCCCTTCTTCTGAACAGCAGGTTCTTCCAGATAGCCCAATACATGCACAAAACCCACTTGGGCGCCATCAGCTGTGAACTTTGAGCTCCGAATCCAGCCTCATGGCCCTAGAGCTGGGAGCTGCCCACAGGCCCTTGAAAAATCCCATCCAGACTGGGGTGCTCCAAAGGAAGCTGGCAAACTCTTCCCCTCCATTCCAGGCATTTAAGTCAAACCTAGCAAGTTAATCTGTCTGGCTTTTAGTGAAGTCCACTTATATCCCTAAGTTAGTAACATGTCAGAGGGGCATTAAGTTTGTCTCCAGGACTGCAAATCCTTAGACTGTGTCTGCTGTTGCTTACACTGCCAGCTCTCTGGAGCAGCGCTGGTTCTGGCTCTGTGTGTGGGCAACAGTGAGCACAGCACTGGTGCCATGAGGATGCAGGGGAATATTAATAACCACACAGAGTATGCCTGCATTTCCTCATTAGGAGCTAAACATGCTTGTGCTTGGATTGAAGCAACTGAGTGAGCATTTGGATCTTGCACCTAAATTCATCTCATGGCAAGGTTTAGGGAGCAAGTAAATTACCCTTTCTGTGCTCACATACTCTATCACTGGTTGCTGTCTCTACTCAAACCTCAAGTAATGCCAGCTTAAGAGGGTCAAATACCAGTTTTAAAAGTTTGGAATTGCTACAAGAGTGCCAGGAAACAGAGGAACAAAAGCTGGCACATGTTACTTGAATGTGTGAGTTGTACTAGCCTGCATGCCTTGGGCTGGGGACATTTGGTCTTAGCTGAAGTTATGAAACATCAGGTCACATCGGTTTCAGACGCATAAGTGTAAGAAGTCGTGAGCCACATTAGCACACTCTGGATTTTCTCCTTCATCTTCTTCTCTGCAGAATCCTAAAAAGGAAAAGTTAGTGTAGATCTATCTCTGTGGGCACTCCCTCAGTCACCATGAAGTGATAAATCATCCTTTTCCGCGGCTCACAAATCTTCAATAAGTAATTTCTAGACTTGCAAAGAAGAAGTAAAAAGGCATGAATAAACAATTGTTTCATAGTTGTTTTGAACTCAAAGGACAGAGGTCGTGTCTTTCCACCCTTCCCCCAGGAACCATAGATAAACTTCTGTTCTTAGCAGTGACACAAAGCAACTCTTCTGACCTTACAGCAGTACAAATGTAGTAACTACCAACCATGAGATCAAATACCATGAGATCCACTCCACCTGTTGTAAAGAAGAGAGAGGCAAGCAGCATGTTACACTGAATTAGACCCCGAGGCAGCACTCCACAAAAGGCTGGTATGTCATTGACACACAAAACAAGGTGCTGTGCTCCTGGGCTCTGTCTTTCCTGTACTGGGAACCATTAATCCCATTAATTGCATATAAAAAGTCTGGTAGCAATTCTACAAATGAGTAAACACAGAGATAAAAGTGTAATCGTACTAGTATAGCAAATTGGATTCAGGTCCTCATTGAACAATCCTGTTTCAGTTCAGCAATTTTATTATCACTGTAACTGGAACAAATTACTTTATTAAACAGAAGGGGCTTTTGTATAAGAATTCCTTCTTGCGGGCAATATCATGAAGCTCTGTAACACAAAACCAGCAATTACACTTGCCAGGGGATTTCTTTAAGCAATTCAGCTAATGGCTTGTGACAGGTAAGACTTGAAATGTTCATTCAGACCTTCCCTCTGCCATAAAGACATATTTTGTCAGCACAAAAAAAGCACTTTTATTGAAGTGAATGCTTTGGGCAGGGGTTTGAAATCCTGGAGAAGGCAAGAAGGCTCGGGGTAGGCTGATGTGCAGGATGAGGGCAGAATAAAGTCTGCTGAGAGTTGCTCAATGGCCGAAAGACACAGACACCTGGAGAAGTCAAGACTAACCCCACTGCTGGGGAAAGTAGAATAGAAAAGATTGCTTCTCTGCAACATCAGTCTAAGCAGAAAGCCAACATCTGCAACTCTAGATGGAAGATGGAAATACCACATGAATTTAAAAGGCATTTCCATTGAAGACAAGTCATCAGGCTCATTGCAGATGTAGCTGGATGACCTCTAAAAGACAACGTGGTTTTCTTTTGATTTTTTTAAAATCCAATTCTCTAGGCCATATTTATACATAAACAGCGTGGTTGGAAAACTGCTATCCTGACAAAGCAGATTGTGACAAAGCACTGCAGGATCTGTGGAAGACAAGTATCCTATAAACAGAAATATCAAAAAGCTGTCTAAACCAGTACTAAAAGCTTAAAAGGAGTTTTAAAGACAGAGCCAAGTGCCCAAACAACACTGAAATTCATAGGTTCACCTTACCAAAGCTATCAGGAAGCTGCTACTTTTAAGCAATTAAAGTCAGGGTGTCTCAATTATATCATGGCTTTGATGGTGTCAGCCAATAATCCTGCTGGTTGGTTTTGCTGAGACATTAGACATACTTTTCCTCTATTCTCCTTCTCTCGGCTTTTCCTCCATGCTTCTGGAAAACTGTCAGCCATGCTTGCAGACTCCATCACACTGCAGAATGGGTAAAAATCAGAAAATCATAGAAAACCAGCATAAATATGCCACCAGAAATAAAAAAAAAACCCAGTCTTGTGAGTCTCTCCTACCTCAGGAGCAAGAACACAAGGGAGACCAGATAGATGTTGGACAAGACAAATGTTTCAGACATTTCACCTTTGTTATTCTCCACTTGGAGTTTCTCTCTTGTGTATGTCATGAAGTCAAAAGTCCAGGAGAGTTAATATAAATCCCTACATTCTCATTCTCCATGTACACAGCTATTTGGAATAAATAGCTGGGGCTCATGAGGACTGATGTGGAGCTCAACTTGGAGATCTGTGAACAGCTCCATTCAACCCTGGTGTCCTCCATCTATTCTTAAGCCCTCTAATTCCAAAGGCAAACTTTTTTTTTGGAGGTCACCTCACCCCCCACCTCACTCTCACACAGACACACAGTTCTTCAAAAAGGGAGGCCTGCACTGCCCTGTTTACTTAGAGCACAAACATATTCAAGGCAGTGATGTCAGATTAAAGGAAGAAAGGGGAGAGAAATCAAAGCCTCTAAACTGCACATAAAAGGCAATCGCTGGCAACCAATCTGTTGTACTTCCAACTCTTTGCACTTTATGAATAAAGGTCAAGCTGGTATTGGCACCCAAATGTTAATGTTCTTATAAGGGTTTAAGCTGCTTTAACAGCTGAATAAGTGAGAGTGATCCACAGGGCCACACCTAATCATGCCCTTACAGCAGGGAAAACCTCTCCTTCTCAGCGGCTGTCCACAGGGGTGCAGGGAGACCTACAGGAGCAAACCACATACTGATTGCTTAAAGAAGACCTGAGGTTAACTAGCTCCTTTCCTATTTTTTTTCCATCTGCTCTGCCTGCTGTTTACTCTTCTCTCTTCTTTTACCTATTTTGTGCTTGTCAGTCTTCTTTCAGGCTCTGTAGCTGCAGCTTTCAGGATGTGAACTGGCATACAGAAAAAGCACCTTCAGATACTTCCTCTGACTTGCAAGGAGTCCATCTGCCATTCTTGTTGTTTTAAAAATGACACACCTCTTTTTAAACAGGTTTTTTTCTTTCTTCTTTTTAAGGTTAACAAGGCGCAACTGCCATTACCCTGTTTCACAGCTAAAAGTTTTTGGTAACTGGCAGCCAGACATGATTACCAGTTTTCTTCCAAAGTTGATTATGCTCTCTCTGTTTAAAAGACAACACAGCTCACACTTTTCAGGTTCGTCCTGAGTGCACCCAAGTACTCATCTCCCAAAAGCAGCATTAAATTCTCTCACCTAGCTCTCCAGGCGGCAGCAGAGACTCAGCAACTTCACGTCTACATTTCCCAATGAACAGCACACTGAAAAAGCTTCAGAGTGACTCAACACCAGCCCACTAGAATGAGACAGAGGCCTCACCCATCAAAGGAAAAGAGGTTTTACTGAAGAAAGAAAAAGTCAATATTTGGGACATGTTTTCATAAAGTCAGGGGACAAGTGCACTGCTGAATTAATTAATGTCTGGCATTTACAAACAGTAGCTTGATCTTTCAGCTGGTGCCCTTGCCAAGTCAAGCAGTTTTTAAAAATTTAATTTTTGTAAAGGTGAATTTAGTGTTAATGGAATTGAAAGACCAGTAGCAATAGCTCACACAAGGCACTGGCTTGCCAAGCTCTGCTGGAGCTTCTCATGTGCTGCTCGCAGGGCATCTCCATCCTGAGCTCTGTGGAATCAGGTGCTCTAATCCCGAGCCTCACTCCTCCTCTGGGACAGACGTCTGGGGTTGCTTTTGGAATGCAGAGCGAGAAAAACCCAGGCATTTCACAGGCTGCCTCAGGGAAGCTGCCCAGCACTGAGCAAAGCTGCACATTACACTGGCTGGAGTAGAGAAGGAATTACCAAATGTGTTGTGCTTTTGTGCCTAGCACTTGGTGTTTGACACCCAGAGCTCCTGGCATCTGGTACTGCATGACTACAATGCTGTTCAAACAGGGAGGGATATGAGTCCATCAGAAACATCTCGGTCAACATCCAAAACCTAACTTTTGAACTGCTGAGATTCAATAGGGATGCTTTCCTATGGCTAAGGAGTACCTAAAGTCACAAGGGGAGTCACCTCATCTAGGTGCTGCTCTACTCCTCTTGTGCAAGGCTTACCCTACCCAGGAACTGCCCGACCCCATGGATCCCAAACGGCTCTTTCCCGGTTAGCAGAGCCTCTCCCTCTGGCAAACACACACCCTCACGGCACGTGAATTATTTTCTGTCAAGAGAGGATTAGGGAACATTGGAGCCCAGCTAACTGGCCAGGCTCACAGTGAAAGCTCAGCTTTACGGGTGAGGGAGGACATCCCTTAAATGGGGCTGCTCTGCTCAGGCAGTGCTCGCGGCCACACTATGCACCGCTGCACAGCTTTGCACCGTTTGGTTTGTTTCTGAGGCATTAGCTTTCCATGAAAGCTGATGTTCCTGGTTTTTGGTTTGTTTTTTTTTAATTTTTTTTTTTTTATTTGCACATTTATAGTAAAGAAATCCTCAGTCAGGAGCACCGTCCTCTTACCTCCTCCTCGCGCAAACCCAGCCAAGTCTCAGAGCCACTTGTCTGTCGAACTTGTTTTCCACCTCATTAACTACAATTGCCTATCCAGTGAGGGGATTAAAAAACAAGGTCCAACTCCTGGCTCCGGCAGAGACACAAAAGGAGAGGTGTTTGCAGATTCCGGCTGCCTTTTCCTTCCCGACCTTGCAGAGGTAAAGAGAGCGATTAAAGGAGTGCGAGATGGGGGGAGCAGTGACGATTTGGAGCCCCGAGAGAGAGACGAGGGCACTCGTCTCCGTTCAGCGGGGCCCAGAGAAGGCCCCCACCACAGCACCCCCTGTGTTTAAGGACATGTTTTGTCCCCTCAGCCCATCCCATCCCATCCCATCCCATCCCAGCGACACCCAAGCTGTGCCGAGGGACCCTCCCCTAAGGTCCGCAGCACCCCCGCCTGGGGCTGCGGCAGGGAGAGCTCCCAAACGAGCTCCAGGGCCAGCATTTCCATCTTAAAAGAAATGCAAATGTGGCCAATCCTATTTTATGTTAAAAAGCGAAAAACATTTCAATGTATTCTTGTCTTGTATGACTGGCTAAGAGCCTCTAAATCCCCACCATTTACCAAATTAAACTAATTGAAAGAGCTTCCAAAAGCCACATCTGTAGGCTGACGTCTGTCCCTGCCTTTCGCTTTAGGCTGGGGGAAACTGTTCTCCATCCCATTGATCCCTGAATAGTCACGCCTGTCAGGAAGCCACATCAACCATTATCATTCTAATTTTACTGCCTTTCTTGGTCCCTAATCTAATTTGCAATGATGCTTAAGCGTTTCGCAAGGCCATAGCACTTTCTTCAGAATTTCAACAAGAGCATTAAACCCCCAATTTACATTAATGAAGTGCACATTTAATTAGGGGAGAGGGTAAATGGAGGGCTCTTCAAGAGCAGTTTGCGTGATATGATAGGCACTTGAAAAACGAAGATGTACCTGATAAAAGACTCTCGTGCAGCCTTCGTGACTCATCTCATTTCTCAGCTTCTTTCCCCGCCCCAGCCAGTCTCCCCTCCTGTCCCAAACGCCAAAGAACAGGGGCAAGGAGAGAGGGCAGCATCTCCTGGCCCAGAAGGTTGCCTGGTGTGCATCTCCCACAGACTGGAAGCTCTGCTTGCAGGTGTCAGCTGTGTTTCAGGCCCCATCCTGCACAAACTTGCATGGAATCTGTATCCAGCCAGCCCTGTACTTTCAAAGCCACACACTTGTACCCTCGAACTGGCTGGAAAGAGCCTTTTCTACCTAAGGCTTTCCCTCCTCAAAATGATCCAAACACAGGCACAGATTCAGAGCCTGGTTTCTGGGGGCAGACACTCCAGCTCACTGAAGGCTTCCTATCATTTAGCACAACCCGAGTCTGCCTGCGTATCAAAGCACTGCTCATGCAGGCACCATTCAGAAAAGAGATTAGAAAACTGGTTCCAGTGCTTAAAAATCAATTCAGTGCATGTACGTTTGCAATTTTCTGCTGCTACACTCATGTCCTGCTGTAGCTTTGAGTGGCAGAGAGCTCAAATCTCCTTTTGAGCTTTCTTCTTTGAAACCAAGGTGGGAAGGAATAAATGAAGAAAAGCAGCACCAGCCAGCACCTCACAGCTGGGTCCATCTCTCCCAGCACTGCTGGTGTCCCCCCATCCATGCTGTCAATGTTAGTGCAGGCACAGGGCTAGCAATGCAGAAACAGCCACCAAGAAATTGGGATCTGGGAGCAGTCCCTATGCTGGGCTGTGGGTCAGCAGGAATTAAATACCTAAATAACTTCTTAACAGAATGTATGAAACAATTTTATGTTAGTAACTTTCATAGGGAAGGCTTATATGAAGTTTTCTTCAAACTGAGTGCAGCTCTTTGAAAGCCTTATCAAGACTGCAGAAGAGAAAAGCAGCAAAGATGATACATTTACAACTGAAAGGGACCATGCAATATCTGTTACAGCAGACAAGACAGAATGTGTCACAAAATAATTCCTGAGCCTCAGATGGAAATATTGTCAAAGAACTAGCAGGAGGGAGAATGTAGGAGAGCACACACAGACAGATATATCGCTGTACAAGTGGAGGAATCTGAGAAATAAAATAAAGGAAGTGATTTGGAAATAAGTAAGTAGCTGACAGAGTGAGAGCAGAGTGATTTCTAGCAGCAGCACAGCAAGAGATGAGCCTGAGGAAGGCGAGGATGAGGGCGAGGGTGAAGAGGTTAAGCAGCAGAGAATGAAGACATGAGAGAAACACGAGAGCAATGCCTCACAATTACACGAAGATTGTTATGTCAGCTGAGATTCTTTGAGGAGCTACATTTTAGCAGCAATAGCAACATGAAGAAATACATTTATGCCACAGACTCCTGCCAAAAACTTTCCAATCAAATGATACACCCTCTTCCTGATGATTTTCTCTCCAGCATTGTTTCTGGAGAGAAAAAGTTGCAATGCTCTGTTATTTCACTATGGACGATTCCCTCGACTGAAGACAGAACCAATGCTGGGGCTGCTGTGAAGCACAGGACAACCCCAGCCCCCAGGGTCTCTGGGGGCAGCAGGACCAGGTGGAGGGGGCATCTCTGCAGCACCCCAGAGTCCTTGGAGGGGTTCCTGATCCACCCAGGTCCCATCTGCCTGGGTACAGGTCACACACCTATGGCCTCTTTCACCTCCTTTCTCCCCAAACTCCCTGTCAGCAGCAGCTCTGGCTGCCACCCACAAATACCGTGAAGAGGGACACACTAGCCCAGGCAGAGGTCTGTCTGACCTTCCCTGATGAGTGCCCAGGCTAGTTTTGCTGTCCCACATTTCACTCTCAGAGCAGCGCTTTTGTGGAAGATGCTGCCCAGGGAAGGGTGGGAGGAATTTCTAGAAGAGGCAAAACTCAGCACTGCTGTGAGCCTGCACCAAGGGAGTGTGGGAACATGCCAGCAAATAGCTTGCACTGGCTGGGAATATCTTAAATTTCCAGATTGTGTGACACAGGTAGCCTACCACTGCAGACAAGGCTCTGTGTTTGAGCACTTCCTCAGCAGAACAGGATTTGGTTGTGCACTTCTGGTGTTGCGTTTGTAAGTCAGAGGGGAAGAATTGTTCTTGTTTCCAGAAGTTTATTATAAACACAGCTCTAGAGTGAGGGTCATTCGAGGTCTTCCCTGGTTTGCTGACACTGGCATTGTTTCTGCTGCGTTACTAATCCAAAGGGTTCACACCAGGTAATGGAATAAAGCAAAAGTACTTGGCCAGATTGGGATTAGTCTGCCTGGCGAGCTGTTATACAAGCTGTGGGACATGTGAAGTGGATGCAGTGGATGTGAATAAGCTGAATGAATCTGAGACCTGGTACTGCACTGACCATCTCTCTTATAGAGTAGTTCTGTTTCTCTCCCCCCACTCACAACCCTCCGTGGCTACTGGAAGGGAGTATCTAGATTTGGAGTGTCTTGCTTAACAGCACTGCAAATGAACCCTCCTCTATCACCCCATAAAAATGCCCCTGTCTGGGCACTGGAGCAACCAGAGCTGTGGACAGCAGCAGCAGATGTCCTCACCTCAGTCCCTAATTTCTCACAGCTGGGATGAAAAGCAGGGCTAGACCTCACTGCCATTGAATTCACTGTTGCTGCTTTTCCGTGACCCAGAGGCAGACTGCTGTTTGGACAGCATGGGTGAGTGCTTGGGGTCTGCCAGCACAGATCTGGGTGGCATCAATTGCCCCTGCTGGCACCATGCTGGCAACCAAAGCAGCCCTGGAAGAGCCATGAGGAGCAGCCAGTACCCAGCCCTGCCAAGGCCTTTGTTGCCTGTGTTCTTATTGCTTGCCATTGGAAATTTGCCTCATCAGGGACCCAGCGGGGGATTTTTGGCCTGGGAGTTGGCAGAGTTTTTGCTTTACAAAGGACCGTGCTATTGGGCCATACCGCCATCCATCTGTGCATACAACGTGCTGCCCATGGGTGAGGATGGAGATTTTTCAGTGCTGGAAAGCAGAGATACCAGAGTGGCTTCCTTTTCCCTGCTTGCTTTGATTCCGTGGCACAGGAATCAGTTTTGTTTCCCCCCTCCCAAAACTGTGAACATAAGTTTCAACAGTGTAAAAAACAGGGAGTTTTTTCCTCTTCTCTTTTCCCCCCAAACAGTTTAGAGATATTTTTTTTTCCAGTTCACAGCAGAGGAATTTGGCCAAATTTCCTTGTAAATAAAATGCTGGATTGAAAGCATGTTTGTGTCTCTACTCACGAGTAGCACATGAGCAGCAGGATCACAGTGCTGATGTAATATGGAATCCCATTTCTAAACAGAAGAGTATCATCCAGCAGAGTTGTTGGAGCCCAGATAAAAACAAACCATTAAGGTGCAATCATGAAAGTTAACACAGAGCAAGAATACAAAAGCAATATTGAAAGTAATGAATTGCTTGTAAAAAGTCAGAATCTGGAAAGCTGCTCACTGTTTAAACTTCACCGTGTCTTTTAATCACTTGTTCAAGTAACACATTAAAGAACTGAAACTGCCCTTTTTTGATGGCCATGTGAATTAGATCACATTGTAGACAGCAGCTGTGCTAATTCATCCATGCCAGCAGCCTGTCTGCTGAGATGATAGCAAACTTCCTTCAAAACTCCTACAGCTGTGCTGGTTTTGCATAGGAACTTCTATTGAAGCCCTAAAAACGGAGAAAAAAACTACCAGAGTACTATAGCCTTAAAAAGAAACCTGACAGAAATCTCCATCGGATAACTTCAAACACATAATAATGATTCATGGTGTTGTTTTCCACATTGTGTTTGTGAAGC
Organism: Hypocryptadius cinnamomeus; assembly: GCA_013400635.1. Classification (NCBI taxonomy): domain Eukaryota; kingdom Metazoa; phylum Chordata; class Aves; order Passeriformes; family Zosteropidae; genus Hypocryptadius; species Hypocryptadius cinnamomeus. Next base: position 15,811 of record VYZP01067496.1, read on the forward strand.
ATCTGGATATTGTGCTAACATAACAAAGCCCTTCCAGTGTATCAGGAAGCTTTCTGAAGGCATAAGACTCTGTTTTGGTTTTAATTCTTCTGTCTCAAAGACAGTGTCCATTTTATATCAGTTTAACCTCATTTTTTGAACCAAAATATGCTTATTTACTAGAGGACCACAAAAAAAAAAAAAAATTCAAATGTCTTAGTTTCCTTTTCGCAAACTTCTGGAAGGAGACTAAGTTATTCCAAATCATAAATTAAAAATTTTACTTGAAAAATACTTTGGTTTTAAGAAAGCCCACTGTCCATTGTCTGTAGGACTGCAGGAGCTGCTGACATCTGCTAGTGCTGTGGTAAACTTTGCAGATCTGAAATCCCTTCTAAAAATTTACCTTGTGACATAAATTGAACAAAATACTCAAACCAAATACTCAACCCCAAAATACAATGTTTTCAGTAAACTGCCAGAATTGTGTCAGTGGCATCCAGAACCGGGTGGGTTTCTGTAGATTACTGTAAGGCTCCTTGGTCTGTGCATGGTGCCAAAACCAAAGTGATCAATGAAATGGAACACCTGTAGACTTTGTAACATTGGTAATAATTCAAGCATTTCCCAATCAGATGGAAGGTACACTGATAACATTCACCACATTTTACTGAAACCCAAACCAGCTCTGTAAGTAATTCTGGCTTGGAGACCAGGAGTAAAATAGGGCCAAGGTCAGAGATTGGCATAGACCAAATAGCCCATCTTTTCAGCATCCTAACATGGTATATTCGGGGGTGATGGTCAATAACTGAATTCTCAGTTACCTGTGGGTGATCCCCCTTTTTTTCTGACTGAACTTATGTCCTACATAGTCTTCTGAGTTGCAGCTGAATTAGTTATTCAGAAAGAATGGATGAAGAGCTCACTTGGAGGGCAGATCAACACTGTGCTGTCACAAGCAGCCGAGGCAGGGACTATTACTCTGTCTGGGTGCGCCATGACAGGCACTTTGTGCTTGTTCTGCAGTCATTCATGGCACCTCTGCCTCAGACAGGAGATCTGGATGACAAAGAGGCACTTGGACCTCCAGCCCATCTTCTCCTGGGTTCCATGGTGGGTCTTGTTTTTGGACACATTTCACTGATCAAGAAAAACAGTTTTGTCATACGACCCTTTCCACTTCCACAAAAGATTCCCAGTCAGCCACCTTTTAATGCCATCCAGTATGCAAAAAATGTAAACAACAAAAGGGAAGGCACAGCAGTTTCAGTCTGGAGGATTTTCAGGGTCTGCAACCTGCTTTGAAGCAGGGTTGGATGTCCTGGATATTGTCCCAACGCAACAGCACAAGAGAAAGAAAGTGCTAGTGAGAGTAGAACCACGCCATCCACAGGAAACCTCAACCTGCTTTATGACAAAAGGTGTGAACATTCACCAGGCTTCCCACTGCTCTTTTGCCATGTATCTGCTCAGCTTTACAGAGGAGAACTCTCACAGGAATCTGTGCTGTGTAACAAGGTGTCAGTGAATACAGGGCCATGTAGCCCTAAATGAGCCCCCATGTGGTCCTGCCTGTCACGGGGTTGCCTGTGGAAGTGAGACATGTATAATCACCAGAGGGGTATTCCGCACACTCAGTCATAAATAATTAAGACTAAGCTGCCTTCTTCAGCCGCCGAAAGAAGATAATGTCATTTGGCTCAGGTCTGGGGAGTTTTCATTTCCCTTTGGAGTGGCTTCAAAAAGCCTTATAAATACACTGCAATGAAACAATCACCTGAGGACAACTCTAGAAAACAATCCGATTCCTACCTGAGTCTCCCAGGCAGGGACTGTAATTAGGACAATAATCCACGTGACAAGAAATTATATAGTAACAAATAGTAATTGCTTGCTGGGAAGGATAAGGATTGGGAGACAAAGGGAGGGGATGAATGAGTCAAACCCTTTAACTGTTTGGAGAGAGCAGTGGGAGGATAAGAGTAGAAGCAGAAACACATTTAGGATTCAGTTCTCCGGGGATGCTGCTAACGGGTTTGTTAGCAGAAATGCACTCCCACTCGGCACGCTGCTGAAACCACACAAAACCTGGTGCACCTGCATTTTCCGCTGCACAGCTGTCACTTGTGGTCACAACCTCATGACATGCTATTCCTCATTCTAGGAATGTCAGAAAAACATTTCTGAGTGTATGTTGGCATTTCTGAGCATGCATCTGTTGCACACTCTTCTGATGCTGAAACTCCTGTTACATAAGGAAGAAGATTATGAATGCTTTTCCATAGCATGACTGAGAAATGCAACCTTTTCAGATATACACATTTCCCCATGCTGCAGCCAGCTGTGAAATTCTAGCAATTCCAGGATATTACCATTCCAATTTAAAATGGAATATGTGTGTAGATAGCTGTTTTCCTTTCCCTTCTTTTCCACTCTTATATGCATATGCTCAGCTTTCAGCAAACATATTTACCCTTTTTTTTCCCTTTTTCCAACCTTCTCTTCCCAGGCAAGCCTAAGTTATCACTTGCGTGGCTTTACATGCACTCAAGGCTTTAAAACATTCACCACACCTTCAGGAGCTTGTAAACCTTATGGTGAAAGGCAACACTAAATATTTTATTGAAGACAGCATATTTGATTTTTGCCAAAGTGCAGAACTTTACTCCTGCACAAGTGTTTGCCCTTACTAACAAATAAAAGACAGATGTGCCACATGAACCTGTGGCTTCATCAAAAGTCCACTAGTGTCACTCTGAAGAGCAAAGGAGAGGGGAAAAAATGTTGATATTTATGTGAATGCCTGAGAGGAAGAAAAGAAGTCTGATTTGTCTGCAGAGCTGGCAAATCCTTGAGCTTCATCTGATAATTTCTGCCTATTTTCTCCTGCTTCTGCTTTTTGCTTCCCTTGCCCCTTTTTATTTTTCATGTTTCTCTCTGCTTCATGTTTCAAGTCTTGTTTTAGTTGGGTGCTATGTGTGAAAGAGAGGCAGGCTAGTAACAGGACTGTGTATTTGTCAATCGCAAACTCTTTCACTGAACAAAGCAACTGAAATATTAGAAGCAAATTAATGATAACATTCACTGTTAGATGTCAAAGCTAGGGCCATAATTATTATTCCGTTTACTGAAAACTTAAAAAGTAGGAGTGGACAGAGTGATTTGACCTACACTTAATGCAAGGGATCAAGCAGCAGAAGTTTGAGTGCAGTACTCAATGAATTGGTGATTTTAGCTACACTGCAGCCCCTCCCTGACCCAGGGATCCTATTCAAAATTTAGATACTGCTTGAAATATTTCCCAGAGGTAGGAGTTTTAATGTACTCATGTCCTTTGAAGAGTTAAGAATACACTACCACCATGGGAATTTTTCCTTACTGTGTCAGTGGATGAAATTCAGCCTCGAGCTGCACCCATCAGATACACTCCCTCTTATTCAGTCCTGTTTCCTCCTACTTGCTCCACACATTGCCATACATTTGGTCTGTTAGGAGTTCCTCCTTGACACTTCCACCTCTACTTCCCCTAAATCCATGGTAAGTACAAATCTTCCTAGTCTGAATATTCTCTGTATCTCATGTTGTCTTTGGTCTCTGCTAGCACAGCTCCATTCTGAGGTCTCATTTTCTCACAATGAAGCTGTCTCATTCTGTGCTGTACAAATTGCAAATACTTGAAGCATGAGGATGGAAAGCGCTTCTGTGTATTTTGAGGCTAAACTGCTGATTGCTGCACAGTCTTTAAATATCACAGTGGCAGTGGAGAGGACTCAAAAAAGAGGATACAGTCTGAAACCTGTGGAATATTTACTCTTCAGGAAAGATCCCAGGTATTAGCCAGTTAGGGAAATTACTTACCTTTCTCTTTCCAATTTCATTATTTCTTTCATTTAAACTTATTTAACATTGAGTTCTCCTTTCTATATGAGACTGCAATGCAAAAGGAAAAAAAAAAAAAGGAAGAAGAGATGGGTCTAAGCTGAGTTTTCAGGCTTCTTCACTCTTTACCCCTTTGGCAAATTTGTCTTAGTATGTGGATGAACTGTGTCTGGAGCATCTGCTTGTCAGCACCTACTAAACATTTCAGAACAGTCACCCCCTATGCAGGGAGCTCCAGGTAGCCTCACTGCATCTGGCCAAAGCAGGTGAGGTCTTAGCTGAGCAATGATCCAAATCAGACTTTTCCTGAAGCTTTTGTCAGAGGACAGCAGTAATTATCATTATTCAAACAAAACAAAATCTGTTTTAACACTTACAAGGTATTACTTTAAGTCAGACATCACATCAGCAACCAGGGAAATAATTCTTCTATTCTTTTCTCAAAATCGCAACCCCCTTGTACCATGCACTGTACCTACCTAATTTGTTTTCTTTTGTCCTCACAGCCTTGGTCCCACAAGGAAGAAAATGTTCTATAGTCTGATCAAGGTGGGCGTTCTGATGAAAATCAAGCTTGTGTGCTGAAATAAAGAATTAGGAAACGTTTTAAAAGTATTCACTAATGAGTACTGTAGCCTGAGAGCCAGGGGAGAAAGAGTTTAAGGGGTGTTGTCATTTGATGGCCTAAAAGTAAATTGTAATGCAGAAATAATTTTCTGTGAGGTTATTTCAAGTTCTCTGTTAGAAAATTTATTTTCATTTTGTTTAGAGAAAATGAGCCTGACAGAGTTGTGGAGCCTTTGTTACAAGAAGCCTCAAACTTACTGAAAATGCTCTCCAAACGAAACCCTTTCTCTCATTGTTCAGAAAACACTACTTGTTTCTAGCTTCTAAGTTTCTTGGTTCTGTTTTAATAGCTAGGAGATCACAGACTTAGATTTCAACCCTCGGATGAGTCTGGAGGAAGAGAGGAGAAAAAAGACAGTGAACAGAGAGGGGCCTGGCAGTTTGGGTGGTATTATACAAAAAAAAGTATTCAGGCACAGTGTAGTGAGAATAGTGGTTTGAAAATACAGCCCTGAAGGAAGAATCTCCAGAGAAACAATAAGAAAGGAATAAATAAAAAGAAAGTTATAAATTCATCTATTTGCTCTTCCCTGACCCTTGCTTTTACTCCTCTTCACAGCAACTACCCTGGGAAAGGCACAATGCTTTCTCCTGTCACAATATTGAGAAAAATTGAAATGGGGAAGAAAGACCACCAGATGCTTTATTGTCTTAGGCGTTTCCACATAATTAGCTGGGAATAAAGGTCCTCTGCATGGTTTCATTGCATTGAATGAACTTGGATATTGCTACACAGTAGTGTGTTTTATGATTCATGCTCTGTTATCCAGCAGCTTTTTGAAAACTGCCAGCTACTTTATCACTGACGGCCAAGCCTGGGCCTACAACTTAAAATGCAGCAATGCAAAGTTAACTGTGCATGACAGATGTCCATGAAATTGTTTAACACACGCACGCATGCACACACCACACGCGCACTCGCACACACACACTCTCACAAAGCTGCCGCTTGCCTTCCTACTCTTTTCACTGCCTCTCTCATGGAGTGCTCAAGCTCAGTTTTAAATATAAGTAAAAACTGGGCACTTCTGGAGAAGAGATTGTGTGAGGGCACGCTGAGGACCATGGGTTGCTGCAGTAATTATAGGCTCTACCATGAAACTTTCCAGAGAGGTTGTGAGAACCCCAAAGGCAGCTTGTCGGCAGCATTGAGAGTGGAACAGGTTGTCTCCTCTTCCTCTCCCCACACACTCCTCTCTCCCTCTCCTCTCACACACACTTCCTGCTTGCACCTTTCTGCAGATGGGAAGCTTATGTGTGGGGATTCCAAGATGTTGAAGTTCTCAGTACTGCCAGGGTTTTACCTCAGAAGCACCAGCTCCAGAGGAGACAATGAGAGAGCATAACCTTCTGCCTTTGCACCTGGTACCTAATCACCCACTGCCTTCCCTGACAGAGGATCAGGATCCCAGGGTCTACAAAACCTTTGTACAATCTGCTCCTCCTTTGAAGAGAACTTGGGGTGCCCTCATTGGATTTATTGTGTAGTTGGGTGGTATAAACTGGGCCAAAAGAAGGTGACTGAGTTCTGGGCACACAGAGAGCAGCTCGCACAGGCTCCGTGCAGAGAGCTCCCTGGTGCCTAGCATCCGCTCCTGGGAAGCATGGGCCTGTCCCTGCTCCCCAACCCACTTGTCAAGCACCGTGGCATAAAGAGAAGGGGGGGGTGAGCATATCCCTCTCCTTTCTTTGCCTTCCATGAACAGCTCTATTGATTGCCATCAGGTTATTAGCATGGGAAGGTGGCACCCAGTGTGAATGCAAGTGACAGCAGCAAGCTAAAATAAAGGAAATGGGGAATCAGTTCCCCTTTAGAAAGAGAGTCGAGAAGTCACCTGACCCTGCTTGGACTCACTTTGTATTCTGGAAGGGATGAGGCCATTCCCCAAGGTTTACTGGGTGCTTTGACAGAGAGGAGACAAACATGAAAAACCTTCCCAGTGTTCAGCAAATGGAGGCTGGGTGTACACAGGAGAGCATTAGATGAGTTTGTCACATCACAAAAAACACCCACAATGAACATGCAAAAAGATAAATCAAAACCAAGAACAAAGCAGAGAGGTTTACACTCTCCATTTACTTGTATCTAAACAAACATGTAATTCACTTTTGTTTAACTTCAAGGTATTTTGCAAGGAAATAAATAATTCTGCATGGGGAATACTGGGCCAAATTCTCCGCCATTGTGCAAGCATGCTTTTAATTTCACAGAGGTGGCTCATCTTTTTCTGCTTAGCAATTTGGGCTTGTGTCCCTATCTAGTGGAGATTAAAAGCATCATAAGACTCAGTCTTCAATAAACTACATCCAAGTTCAGACCAAAGAGCATGGTCACAATTTTCAGCAGACTTTGGTATAACTTCTAGAACGGCTTTTGGAATGGGAAGCAAGAGGACGGAGTGACAGGTGTCACTGATGCAATTTTCCCATGAGATTTCTTTTCAAAGGGTAATTTTTCCCCTCTGACACCCACTAACAACTCAGACTAATTTTAAATTGCCTGAGCAACCAGTTCTGCAATTTATGCTCGGATCTTATTAAAGCTTATGTGATATAAAGCAGCCAAGATCCTGCAGAAATACCAAGAAAATTATCTGCTTTTGATCTTTACTAGGGGGTAAAAAACCAGTCACAGCTCCCAGCTCCCCGTCAAAGTTTCCGCTCCTTCGGCAGAGCATAAAGCAGCTCAGCAGGATGGCAATTCCACAGGGTGGGATACTGTGTATGTGCCTGCGTGTCTGCATGCCTGCCTGCGTGTGTGTGTGCCTGAGTGCGTGGGGCCCGTGGGTGGCCTGCTCAACATTTCGGTGGATGTTTCATTCCCACCCCTTTTACTACGACCCTGGTCAAGCCACTTTTATGCCAGTGACAGCTTCATGAAGCACAAAACATGGAGCAATACATGGCATGAAATTGGCAACAAAGCCGAGCAAAAGAAGGAACAATTCTCTGGCAGGATGTGATCACAATATGGCTGATTGGATCTGGAAGCAGATGCCAGCAGCGGGTATTGTCCCAGTGACTGAAAAGACATGACCCCCGAGGTACAGAAGACAACGAGGCCCTCCTTATGAACCACAGGGGGAGGGGAGAAGAGGTGAAACCAATGAATAAATCAGTCGATGGAAACAGGGGAGAAAAGAAAATGCTAAAGAGGACTTTTATGGGGGACAGGGGCAGCTCAATATGCAAGAGCGTTGCCTCCCCAGCTAGCTGAACACTTGCTCAAACAATGGCTTTTTAACAGATGGGAGCCCCGCTGAAAGAGGCCAAGTTTTGTGCAGTTGAGGATCCCTGTTTGTTTAGTCTGCTGCTGCCCAGGTGTCTGCAGAGAGGCAATCCAGCAGGTTAAGTGTCTCAGGGGTGGTTTAAGATAGGCAAGCCTGTGTATCGACCAGGACTGGTTTTATTGGCAGGGGACTGATCTTGTTAGACTTGTTTGTGAAGCCCTCAGGGAGGAGAGGAAAAAAAAGATCTCTTTTCTCCCTTTCTTCTAAAGACAGATTTTCCTGCTCTGGGCAATCAGGCCCCTGTAATAAACCCTGCCAGTAAGGCAGCTTCATGTCACAGGTACCGACAGGGCACAAAACGTTGCAGAGGAGCACATAATGTTGCGAGAGAGCACATCACATTGCCATTTGCAATGTCACAACTCTGAGTTCCTACACACACTCCTCCTTTTTCTCCTTTCCTACAATGCATTTGATAACCCATTTGTTTACACTACAGTTTTCTGGATGGGCTTCTTCATCTATTTCACCATTTACTGCAGGTCATTGAAATTCGACTCACACAGCTCCTGACCTCAGCAATGTGCAATTCTCCCCTGCAGTAACAGAGATGCAGCCATTCTCCTCTGGTAACGATGACACCCAGCTAACAGGATTGGTGGGGTTGATTTTTCTTCAGTCACATAAGCACACAGACAGTAAATGCCACATACAGGATTGGGAGACCCCAGCATGTAAGTGTGGGAGGGGTGTGCTGGACCAGCTCAGTGCAGGTGAATGCCTCGGTCACTCCCAAGATACTCAGCAATGCCAGAGATGACACAATTTTCTTGCATCACCCTGTCCAAAATAGCAAACTTACAACAACATGGATCATGTGAGGAGCACAGAGAATGAGGAGAAGGAAAGGAAAACACACAGAGCATCATGCCTGAGCAGCAATGGGAGCATCATCCCCCCTGTTGGATCACAAGAGTCATGGTAGTGCTGAACCTCAAACAACCAAAGGGAAGGATGAAGGTACACCCACATTTCCATGTTCCTACCTGTGCTATTGACTTGCTAGGTGACTTCAGACAAGGGACTTCACTTCTCTGTGCTCCCATTCCCCTCTTGCTCTCCACATCCTTTCTCTGCTTAAAATGCAATGGCTGTCAGAGTTGGTAAGAGTATGGATTCTATATGCCCAACAAGACTTCTGTCCCAGTTCAGCTACTTTTAGTTATTCTTCCTTTCAAGAGTGTGAGACAGTAGCATTTCCTATGCTTTTTGACCTCACTATGTGCTGTGGAACTTTTCTGTAACCATGATTCCCAGTGAGAAAAAAACCATTGCTCTAATTTTACCTAAGCAGCCTTCCAGATGATAAACAGGGATCATTACTTTTAGGGATACTGTGGTTCTATGACTAAATTAGGTCCTTTCTGTCCTAAGACCCCCTTACAATCTCTCCTCCACCTCCAGATCTGTTTTGAAAACAGAGAGGTGAAAGTTTGTTTCCTATAGATGCACTAGGTTGCCGCAAGGCTACTGAGCCCACCCACAAGAGATCTGCAAAAAAGTGTGAAAGCAGTACTCACTATAGTGAAAGATGCCTTTCCCCCTTCAAAAAAAGTAGTCTGTCTGGATTGGGTTAAACAGCACAAAATATGCACATGCACTTGCACGTGCAATCGCACCTTTGGTATCTATTCTCTGGCATAAAAAATGTGGATCTTGAGTTATCAACCTAGACACAAAGGGTTTTTTTAGTCACTTTCCAGCTTGCAAAGCCTCTGATTTTAATATTTTTGATACAAAGTTAAACGTTTTTCTTCAAAGTGCCTAAGGACAATGCTAATGCTGTTTCTGAATTTACCTCTTCCCATTTAGTTATCTTGGTGCTATTCATTTCTAAAGGCTTAGAGTAGAGTTTATGCAGCATTAGTATTCATAGGCACATGCTAATTTACTCTTATGTTCGGATAGGCAAGTGGTTTTTTTCAGATGAAACAGAGAGGATTAGATCTAGATCACTTGCTCTGAAGAAAAGTTGTAGCACGCCACAGCTTTCTATTCTTTTCAATGCGGCATCAATTACTAAAACCAGATTTCTTGTTCCTAAGACAGCAATAAAAATATCTGCTGCAGTCTTGTAAAGGAAAAAAAAAAAGTGTATTCTGGTATGAGAAAGTCACAAAGTCTCCAACCCCTCCCTTTGCTTTCCTCCCTTCTCCACAGGGAGGAGGGATTATCACCTCTGATCCCTAATGCCACTCTGACCACCAGGACGCCAGAGCCAAGGGCTGTGCTCCGGCTGCCCATTGTCAGTGGGGGCAGCTGGGAGGAAGGCAGAGGTTTGGGTTTGCCCCAGAGAGCCAGTGCTCAGGGGTCACCTTCGGGAAGGTCAGCATGTCTCTCGCCTCAGCATCAAGGCCATCAAAATTTGCTTCAATCCACAAATGTGTTTGAAGGAGGAACTAGCAACAAAAGCTTTTTCTAACTGCTCCAAGGCGTGTGATTGGAGGGGGAAAACACTACTTTTTTTTTTGATTATGTTTTCACTTTATAACTCAGCTTTTAAGCTTTGTTGCTCTTAAGTATATTAGCATTAGAAAGTAAACCCAACTTTCATCACTTTTCCCTATGTTTTCTGTTTGGAAAGAATTACCTCACCAAAATCAATTTACATTGTGAATTTGATTTGGAATATGTAATACTCCATGAGGCAATAATGCAGTTAGGGGGACATGAGCGGATGCCCCATTCCCCTCTGGAGCAGCTGCAGGGCACCACGAAGCCAGCCCTCCCACAAATCCCACAGCACCCCACAGGGCCTGCCTGTGGCCCCATGCAGTCATGAACAGCCTAAAGTCACTCCTGGACCTCTTTTGGTGATACATTTCTTCCTGTTGCCATCCAGCAGCCAAGGCAACACCAAAGGAGCACTTCAGCAGCAGGAGGGGCAGACAGCTGAGCAAGGTCTTCTTCAGATCACCCTACAGGAATGGCTAGGGTGGAAAAGGTTTCCTTCCAGGCCCACTCTTTTTCAGTCACAGGTATTTGCTATTAAGGCACATTGGGTGTTTCTTTCCCCCTTTAGGAAGAAGGAGGCGATGAAATGATGTGAAGAATTCACTGTGGGGTAAAAGCAAGGAGGTCAGCTGAGTACCTGTAGCTACTCAATGGAAATGTGTAAATATGAAACAATTCTGTGCTTATGAGAGTATATCATTGCCATTTGGTGATGCTGATTACCTGACACTGTATCTCAGGTCCATACGACTTTTAATGGCTATTTTATATTTTGCCCTGTGCCACTAATTTGCATGACTAGAAGACACACAAGCACACGGAAGGGATTTTCCAGACAATAATTCTGGACTGAGTCAACCGAAGTACTGTAACATCTTCACTGAAGCTAAAGGATGACTACCTGGCCAGACCACCGGGATCTGGGTCAATCAGACATTGAGGTTACATCAAGGTGAGTGCATCAAACAGAGAGAGGACACAGTTCTGGGCATCAGAAGGCAGTTGTCTACCCCAGCAAACAGATCTGACTTTCCCTGACACTGTTTTGGCCCATGCCAGCCAGCACCACCTTAAAAGATGCCCAGGTGCAATTTCAGAGGACGCACATCCATACCTGGGATTGCTTGCAAACAATGTGTGTGCTTTGCCCTGCCCTGGAAATGAAGAGGATTTATGATCCAAGTTGCAAGCTGTTCCTCACCAATGGCCTCTGTGCCCAGGAACACTCTGGGACATGTTTAATTGTGTCGTTTGTGTAACCCAAAGGTCCTCTTTCCACCGAGACGTAGAAATTATAGCTTTTGTTTGACATCAAAATTTAAGTACATTGCACTGCTTGTTTTATATCAGGTTGCAATACAATTTATTACATAACACACACAAAAGTAGGGGCTTTCAAAGTTTGTCATTCCCGAGAGAGGAAATTTTGGGTTTAAAGTTGCACAGACAAGTTCTGGTACAACTTTTAACCATCACGCCTACCTGAGCCCTTCACAAGCATTACTGTGAAGTCCTTGTGTAGAATAGGATTTTTAATGCACTCATTTTATGCCTGGGAATCAGGCACTCAGAGATTCATGTGAACAATACTCTCCCTTTTATTTTTTTATCAATTTGAAATATTTCTGATTGGCTTTTTCAGTTATTAAAATCATCCCGTTTTAGCCTTGTAGATATTCAGAGTACAGTTCCCTGTTGACTTCAACTATTGAATTTATTGTAGATTAATTCTATCAGACGCATTACAGCCCACCTCAGACCTCAGTTCTCCTTTTCCTTTTCCATTTTCCTCTCCTCCTTCTCCTTCCCCCTTTTAATTTCCCATTTTTTTGTTTTTCTTGTTTCTGTTTCCTGCTTTCCTTGTCCCTTCTTAACACAGGTCACAGGGTGCTGAAAGCACCAAATGCATAGGATTGCATCAGATGGAAAGAGGAAGTAATGGGAAAGCTTTGCTCATATTTAGTCTTGGACTCAAGCCCGGGAAAGACAGACACCACAAAAAAAATCTGATTTTCTGTTAACTCTGAAAAAGATATATTTTTACTCATGTTTCCCTTAGAAATGTACAGTGTCCTTAGCTTGAAACTCCATGCCATATTCAGGCTTCTAACACAGAAAAACTGCTTTAGGGCAGGCAGGTGCAGAGAAAAAGCTGGACCTGTGAGCAGTCACAATGGCCCTACTCCTTCCAGGATTTCTCTCCAACAGCCAGGATTTGGCTCTAGCCAATGAAGCCCACTTTTGGGAACAGAAATTGCTGCTCTTGTTTAGGTAAAAGAGACCCTGACTGGTGTAAAATAAAGCATACATAAAATTAAAATATGTAAGGGAAAGAAAAAAAGAAAGTGCCCTTTAATTTTAATGTAATGGAACTGCAGTACTTCCCATGATTTACTGTGAGTTACATGAAATATTCCAGCAGTGGCTGGACTGCACAAATGCCTCAGGTTTTCTGTGGAAGCACAAAACAGAGCATCTCAGTCTTTCATGCAGCACAGAGAAGCTTGAAATCACCACCCCAGGCAGAAGAACAGCTTTCTAACCAAGAGGCGTTTCTCCACTTCCCAATTTGTGATTTCTGAAATCAGCCTTTCTGTCTGCTTGTGCAACTCTGGGAGCTGCAGATCTGAGCAGGGAACCCTGTTGGTGTCACTTCACATATGAGTTGTATGAATATTTCTGTTCATGAACCTGTCCACAAGCAACTGGGAACTTAAGCCCCTCAGAAACTGGTGTGGCACAGCCCATGGACAGAAATCCTCCCCAGCTGACCTCCTCTGGGCTGGGAAAGCTCATCCCCATAGGTATCTAGGGCCCAGCTGACTGACGTTGAAGCACAGAATAGACCAAATACGCTGTCCCCTTTGTAACTGCCTTAATTGGACCTGAGTCCTTGATGGACTGAGGCTTCCAGCTGTGCTTGTTTAGCAAGAAAAGCTCTCTTAATTTCTTGTTGTGGCACACGAGATTTAGTGCAGATCCTTTAATTTAAATGTCAGAATGTGAGCAGTAATTTATTTCCATAAAACAAAAAGCAATAAAGTCAAATATATTAAGCTCTGGCTGTGAGAGCTCAGATTACACAATTTATAATTGTAAAAAACACAAACAGAAAAAAACTACCCACCAGAGGATGAGTTATTATCACTCACTGAAGTGTTTGATTCAGGGCTGGTGAAAGCAGTTGTAAGGAAACAACAAAGGAAAAAAAAAAAGAGAAATCAAAGAATTTGGGACACCAAAAGACCCTCAGTGACAGTCAAACATGGGGAACAGGACCAGCTGATGTGTCCCTACACCTGCTGGCCTTCGCAAGTGCTCCTTTGCTGCTCCTGCAACCACTCAGAGGCTTACTCTGACCTCCCACTTTCATACTGGTTACACTCTGCCAATATTTTTGCATTACACCGCTAAAATCACACTCCTTCACAAATGGTAAGGAGCACAAAGGAATAAGATGTTGTATTTTTTCCAGCTGAGACTACATTTTTCCAGCAGCCAGCATCTGGGATAACCACAAGCTGGTCTTCAGTAAGGCCTTATCTGACACCAGTGGTAACATCACAAACACAACTGTGTCACAGGAATTCAGATGATGATTACCTGAGTCAAACCAGAATGTCTCAATAAACTTAAACTCTGAAAATACACATCTGAAAGGAGCAGAAGCATTTCAGCTGCTACCTGCACCAGAACTTCTCTGAGAATTTGAGCTCTGACCTTCATTCTGTCAAACTAAGATATTCATATTGTGACCATCAAGTAAAGAGGAATAGCTAAGTATATTTGCAGGAAGTGTATAAACAAAGGGCATAGGAAAAATGCACAGTGCATAAAACAGCCTTGTTATTGGCATTTAGGTGACAGAGGAGAGACAGAACTAAGGCTGCTTTATACTACAGCTGCAACTATTACAAAACCCCCTGAAGCAGAACTACAGAAACAGAAGTCTGGTGGCTGCAGACCTACCAAGTGTTCCCCACTTACACTACTGACCCTCACGGTACATGCCATGGAGAGTCTAAGGATGTATTTCTGCATCTTTTCCAGAGAGCAAGAGTCACCTGAAAAGTGGCTGAGGGTACACTCAATCCCCTCTTCTAGATTATTGATAAAGATATTAAAGAGAATTGGCCCCAAAGCTGAGCCCTGGGGAATAGCGGCAGCCAACTAGATGTAACTCCATTTACCTCCTCTCTCAGGGCTCTGCCATCCAAACAGTTTTTAACTCAGCAAAAAATACACCTGTCCAAGCCATGGACCAGCAGAATGGTTGCAGGAAGCGTTTCCTTAGCAAAAAGCATCTGCTGTGCTTTTTTGAAATGAGAAGGTTGTGATCTGACAGAGCTGCAGCCCATGTGAGGGTGTATCAGGCGCAGGAGGACAGGGCAATACATTTTGAGATCTACAAGATTTCCTTGCTGTTTTGCTTGTGATAGGCTTCAAGAGTTGCACTTCCAGTGCCACTTAATGCCATCACAGAAGCCTCAGGAAGTCCTGATTAACAGGATTCATGCTGGGCCGGGGCTAAGGCGCTCCCCTCCTTTTTGCTAGCCCCTAATGTATTCATTGCCTTATTTTCATACATGCTGATTGAATAGCGATTTATTCCTCTGGTGCTAGGCCAGTCCCTCCATACTAAATGTGAAATCTTTATTCTAACCAATGTCTAAATCATTGTTTTCTGGCGGCACAGATCATGTGGCACAGATTATTAATAGCTCTGGTCTCTACACCACTTGACACGGCGCTCCAGCTGTCATTCTGCTCCCTGGCTCGTATGATTCTTGCACTGGTAAAGTGCCAGGCCCGGACCGAGCCCATCAGTCACTGTCACCCAGCACCCAGTGATGAATAGCCCCGCGAGCAGCGTGGCGAGGCCCCAGCTCCCGTTCACACGCGCCTGACTTTTCCCAACTCCGGCATGCCAGCTGAGGCCGGGCCCTGCCGAAGAGGGCTGCGGTGACCTGGAGAGACCACCCCCCTGCACCCTGGATTAGTTAAAAATGAAACAAATCCTAATGCCATCATGTCACTAATTATGCATTTAATTCAGTTATAAGGAGCTAATGGCTCCCTCAGTGACAGCTTTTACTGCTAAAAGGCAATTCATTCCTAAAACTGAGAAATCTAATTACACAAAATGCTTCGTCCTAATCCTTTCAAAGAATAATCTTATTTGTAGACATTAACATCCCAGATGCTGCTGCTGTTTGTCCATTATGACAGTGTTTGTCCTGAATAATGTATAAATAGCTCTTTCTGGACAGTTGCATGTCACTAAATCAATACAATTTGCTGCCTTCTGTTACATTAAGTCAGCCTGGGCAAGCTGGAGAAAATTAACCTTTTGTTTCCCACTCAAAAGGGCCTTTGAAATTAGAAACAAGAAATGGCTGGAGGGCCTATGGGAATTGTGAGGTCTATTTTTTTTTAACCCACAAAGTATTCAGCAGATCTGCAGGGCTGGTGATGGGTATATCTTCAGGAAAACTGGCAAAACATTTCCAGGTAGTGGGAGAAACACAAAAGGAAAAATTGTGTACTGCTTTCTTGCCTCTTTCTTAAACATTTCAAGATTCTTCTAAGGAAGCAGCTTAATTGTAGTGAATTCTACAGTTTCTGTAGGATTCTGTAGCGTTTTGTTCTCAAGGGAATGATACTGCTGCTAAAATGTTCCTTAGCAATTGTGGTAGCTCCCACAGCCAGAGATAGGAAAATTCCCCGTGGAGTCACTCTTCACACAAAAGCCCTTTGAGAAAACACAAGAGAATACAAAATTTTTCTCTCATGCAATATATAACTGAGAAGATGAGCTGAGAGCATGTGGACTTAGCAGAGACACTGCCAAGTGTAAAGCTAGATTTCAGTGTATTTGCCCATTTATCTTATGTATTAAGAATAAGCTGCCTGCACCATTTCTTATGCTGAAGTAACCAGCAGTCTCCATGTGATGTCCTGGTGCTATCCCAAGGGACACTCATAGGATTCCCCAAATATCACCAATATTCATGAAAGCCTCAGATATACTTGGTTTTAACCATAAGCTCAAGTCTTGATGAAACCACTCTGGCTTTGCCAGGGACCAAGAGTGAAGCTGGGCAGTGCTCAGAACCCAGAACAGATCACGGCTCTGAGTGGAAAGGAAAACACAGCTCCTACCAAATCCATACCTCAACTCAAACTACATACTCCATGTTGTACTGTAGATACATTGGGAAGTCAACTTACTGGAAAAAATCCAGTGATGAGGAATTATGCCCAAGCTCCTGAGAGAAGTGACAACTTCAGCTTTTATTCTGGCCCCAGCTCCCAAGCATCCATTCTGCAAATTTACCAGCAATGTCTCTAATTGCTGGCTTCTTGAAACAGCACAGAGTGAGCTCAGCAAGCAGAAGGATTAGTGGGAAATTAAGGAATAGTCTGCCATTCAAAAAAAATGCAAAGTTTAAATTAGAAAATGCCACATTTCCACATTGGTGATTTGGGTCCTGACTCAGTAGGAAAACTTCCATGGCCAATCTTCAGGGCACTTGAGAGGGTGAAAAAGGGAGAGCAGACCACAGCTTCACCAGCACAGAGGCACATACCTACCCCTTCAATGCACACAAATAAATGCAGGAACACCCTTCTTCTAATCACGCACTCTAATAGACACTAATAGCAAAAGTCAAAAGCTTGCTCTTGGAACCAAAAATCAAATAACAGTCTGTTTGCCCAGAGAAATAACAGTACAATAAAGCATTTGCATGGCCATCCCATGAAAGTCTACAGGAGGGAGCTCCCTGAGGCTGCACATGCCCTTGTGGAAGAGTCCCTCAGACAGTGACAGGACTGTTGTGACTGCTTCCCGTAGAGAGACCACATCTGTCAGAATTACCAATTTTGCTGCCATTTCAAACCCCTTCACCCCCTGTCTACCCATTTTTCAGATGATTATTTTCTTTTCCATGCCTGCCGGAGTTGTTTCATTTTGCTCTTCAAGAAAGTCTCATGGCAGCTTTCTCCTGTGAGTGGGGTAGTTTAGCTCTCCAGGACTTTTTGCCATTTATGGCTTCCTGGATTAAGTAATAGCAGCTTTGTTAAACAGAGCTTCTCCTTGCTTCCTCATCCTAACAAGAGAGCAGATCCAGAGAGCTACCAGCAAAGCTCCCTTTCCCACCCTGCACTGCTGGATTACCATTGCTTTCCACAGAAGTGGACAGACTTAGAGGGGCTGGGGGGATGTTATTTTTGGGGTTGCCTCACGAAGGCAGTGAATAACCTGTGACACCACAGCTTTCTTCTGGAAACACATGCCGGTGAGGCATGCACAAAACAGACCTCAAGGGAAGCCCTAGAAAGTCTATTTGCCCTGTGCCAGTGGCATCAGCCTCTCACCCTACTGCTTGTTCTGGCTGTGGCACCAAAATGAAACAAGAGCTGTGGATTGTGTGTGGCAAAGGTTTTAAACTGATTGCATCACTACAGAAAGCATGAAATCACTTCTTTGGGCTCCCTGCTGTTAGTGTTCTGTGACCAGCGGGACACAGATATGTAGTTATGTCAGGTCAGCATTTTCCACATTTCCTAAATGTATTTGAAATATTCATTGTATCCATTTGAATATTTTTAGGGGGATTAATTGTTCAAATCTAAAAAGTTTATGCCATTCTAATGGGCTACTAATGGAAGAAGCTTTTAAAAAAATCTCTGCTTGATTCTGAGACCAGACTGTGACCTGACCACCAGGTATAATATGCACCAATATCTATCTTGCACTGTGAAATTTAGATTGCAAATCCATTATGATAGAGTCTGTGTCTTTATGTATTTTGCATTGCTGAGCAAGCTCACAGAGCTCAATAAATAATAAATTGTAGGAACCTGACCTGGAATATTAAACGTGACCTGAAAGATTCTTCACCCAGGAATTTGGGTTCATTTTTCCCAGAAGCTTTGTCTTGGTGACCAATGTGCAGCTGTGACAAAAAAAGGCAAGTTAGCACTGTCTACTGGCTGGGCTGGGTTTGATTTGAGTCCCAGCTGTTTCTTTTACTGACAGAAGTAGGCAGACAGCCTGTCCCAGTGCCTGGCAGGACATGTCAGCTCAGAGTGTCCACCACTGCCCACCCCACACATAGTCTTCAGCTTCCTTTCAGAGCTCAGGTGCCTTATGGGTGAGCTCACCTGAAGCAGGAAAGGCAGCTTCCCACAGGATAGCTTTCAGATCCCTGGGCCAAACCAATCTGAAATGTTCTGGCAAGCAAATAAAATTAGTAAAGCTGATTTGCAGTGTATGACCAGGATCTCCCATACTTTAATCAGCTACAGAGTCAAAGAGAACACAATTCTTTTCAGATGAGGACCAAGTACTTAAAATTTTCCTCAAGCAGAAACTATTTCTCTCTGATCATCTCAGAAATAATTGCTATATTGGTTAAAGAAAGACAAAGATCAAACATAAAGATTAAAAAGAATATAAAAAGTACTACCTACTGATCACAGTACTTTGAATGGATGCTTGGAACCTCATTTAGTCATCAGGATAATGTGAGGTTACTAATTTATTGTGCTAGCAAGGAGGCCACTGAGAGAGGGATCTCTTAAACTGTCATGATAAATAACATTTCCCTTCTGCTTAGTCAGTAACTATTGCTTAGTGCTGGATTTAGTTTTGATTTAATCAAAAAATTGGACCTCACCTCTGGTTATCTGTAAGAAAAGAACACAGAAAATGGAAGAACAAAGAACCAGGAAGGCAAGGAAAGAACATTCTGATGCATTTTCATTCCCAAAGGAATCATGGGCCTTCAGAAAGGCCTTTTCATCACTGCATGCATTGCCATCATTTTTTTGCTGTGGAAATAATTGCTGGAGATGTTAAAACATTCTACCCACAAAAGAGATGAGTACTGGGGATCAGAGCACAACATAGATGGTCTTGAGCTGCTTCTGGGAAGATGAGAAGTTTACCCAACTTTTCTCACAAACTCTTTGGATAGCAGATGATTTTCCAGAATCACAGAATAATTCAGATCAGAAAAGACCTTCCAGATCATTCAGTTGAATCATTGACCCAGCACTGCCATATTCACCACTAAACCAGATCCCCAAGTGCCACATCCACCTACTCTTTGAACAATTCCAGGAATGGTGATTCCATTGCTTCTCCGGGCAGCCTCTTCCAATGCTTGACCACCCTTTGAGTGCAGAAATTTTCCTCACAAGCAATCCAATGTGCTATTCTGTGGACTTTATTTTACAGTTATGTGGCTTAACCTTGGTGGGGAGCTGCTTTCTATTTCTGAAAGTAAAGCCTGCCATGGTAAATCCAAGGATTAAAAGACAAGTAGAATCAGAGGTCTGGAGCAAAAAAGCAGGCATGGAAAAGTGGTACATTGAGAAATGGTCATGTTTTCTGATTAAAGAGTGCATTTTTTTCAACTGAACTAATGGCCAAGATAAGGGAACCCCCTTTCATTATGGGTGTCTTCAATCTTTCAGGTGCACTTTGAAAGTCTGTGGAGCCAAGGCAAAGAACTGAGCTCATCCTATCAAAAGGAAACACAGAGACTTCTGTTCTTCTAGGGGTGCACATGTGCCCAGAAGCAAGAAGAAAAGAAAGAGAATAGATGAGTTTCTGATATTTCCTTCAAAGTTGCTGGTCTTTTGTTCCCAAAATGAGAGAGGATCTATTGAGTGATGTCTGAGAGTATACCTGGTGTTATCATCATGCACCTGAAATAAGAAATTCGTATTATAAAACATTTCCTAATACACCCAAAAGAAGTCCTATTTCCATGCTGCAGAATTGCACCCAATGGGAAACCTATAGCAATGTAATTTAAGAGGGAAGTGAATAATATCTCTATTTTCCCCCAAATACATCTAGAGAAATTGGCTGAGTACTGTCTACAATATATGACATCCTTTCCAGGTGTATTTTCTAGGATTCTGCACTGCTTATACTGTTTTAACAATCAGTGAACAAGAATTTCTTAACAAGAACAAGAGAACAAGGTTTTCTTACCAAGAAGAAAATCATAAGCT
>VYZP01067498.1:0-21500 GCA_013400635.1 Hypocryptadius cinnamomeus
TCCCCTCTCGCTCCTTCCAGTTATTCCCATGCCCTGGATGGCATGTACCGTGTCTTCCGGGAAGGTGAGGCTGTGCCAGCCGTGTGGGTGAGCCTGCTCCGGTGTCCTAGCAGGTGCCGGGTCAGGGCACCCTGGAAGTTCGCTCAGCCGGGACAGGGAGAGGGGCCGGGGGATGCCCTTGGGGCTGGGGGTGTCCAGGGGGGCGCAGGGTCTGGCATCTCATCATTGTCTGGTGGGGTAGGGGCTGGGCAAGGTCTGGCAGAGCCTGGCAGCCTGCACATACTTGGTGGGAAAGGGTGACGTGCTGGGAGCTGCAACAGAACAGCGCAGGAGGGTGGAGCAGGTGGAAGAGAGCAGAGGCAGGGAGGAGGTCATGCTGTTTTGAAAGACTCCCTACTCCTTCAGCCTGTTTGCTGTGGTGTGCTTCAAGCAGGGCTGTGTGAGTTGTTGTGGACCCAGACTGGGCATGGAAGGAGACTCCTGGGGTAATGGAGTCTGAGTGATGGCAGAGAGCTGTGCTGATCCAAATCTGTCTGTCCACAGAGGGCCTGAAGAAACTCTTCTCAGGAGCATCAGTGGCATCGCCCCGTGGGGCCCTTGTTACTGTTGGACAGGTAGGACAGCTCTGCTGGGCAGTAGGTGACGGGGATAGGGACTAGGATGGTCCCTGGTGTGGCAAGGAAGGGGGAGCATGTCGCTGATTCACCATGTCTCTGCAGCTTTCCTGTTATGACCAGGCCAAGCAGCTGGTTCTTGCAACTGGATTGCTGTCAGACAATGTCTTCACTCACTTCCTGTCCAGCTTCATCGCTGTGAGTAGGGCCGGGGTCCGGGGGGCAGCCTGGGGCTGGGTTTGCCTGCAGCCAGGGTGAGGGCATCGGGCTGGGGCTGCCAGAGCTGCTGCTCTGGGCTCGGCTCAGCACATGGCTCCAGGAGGCTCCCGGCCTGAGGTGGGGTCCCAGTGTGGCTCTGAGTGTCTCCAGTGACCACAGCAGGTGCTGGCACGGAGGTCTCCTGACTTGGCTGGCTCTCTGCAGGGCCTGTGTGCCACATTCCTGTGCCAGCCCCTGGATGTGCTCAAGACCCGCCTCATGAACTCCCACGGGGAGTACCAGGTGAGTCGCCCACCTTGCCCACCTTGCTGCTGCCTGTCCTCCCATCTCTGTGTGCCAGCTTCTGCCTCCCAGCCCCTCCCACCTCATCTCTCACCCTCTCACTACAGGGTGTCGTCCACTGTGCCATGGAAACTGCCAAGCTCGGACCACTTGCCTTCTACAAGGTACCTGGCTGGGGGCACAGGGGGTGGGGCAGGCTGGGCCGAGCTGGCAGCAGAGGTTGTGATCCAGAACAGTCCTGGGGCACGGAACCTTCCAGGTTCTGCTGTGGCAGCCCAGCTGCTTCCTGCATCAGGCCTTTGTCTGCCCAGCCCAGGCTTGGCCCCGAGGTGTTGCAAGCCCTGGCCTCAGTGGGACTCAGCCTGGGCCCAGGCACCACAGCTGTGCCCCCATTGCACCCATCGAGCCCCCAAACAGCAGTGCAGGTGCCAGAGGGGTTAGCACATGGTGCTGAGCCCTGTGTGCACCGTGGTGCCACGGTGTGACAGCGCCTGCTCCACAGCCCGGCCAGTGCTGACCGTGCCTGCCCACTCGTGCTGCTGCTGGGACAGTCGGTGCCAGGCACACACTGACTCTTCCCCTTCTTGCTGTCCCCTTCCAGGGCTTCGTTCCTGCTGCTGTCCGGCTTGTTCCTCAGACAGTTCTCACCTTTATCTTCCTGGAGCAGCTGCGCAAATATTTTGGGATCAAAGTGACCACCTGAGTATGGGGGACTGGACCCTGCCTTGCCCCAGGGGGGGTGAGCATGTGGGTCACCCCTAAGATCCCAGAACCCCTTCTGCTCTCTGGGGCCAGTGCCGTTCCCCCTCCTCTCCACTCTACTCCTGTGCCTTGCCAGCACCTGTGGCCAACCCTGCACTGCAAACTCGCCCCTCCTCTCACCCCCATTCTCAGCATCTCCACCTCTGCATTACTGCTTCTGGGGGGTTTTGTGGGGGGGGTTTCTGTCTTCCCACTTCTCTACTGGCTCTGAGTTGTGTCCTTGCCCCCCCTTAGCCTTGTCCCTGATGTGCCCCAGAAGCAGGACTGTGCTGTCTCAGGGACTAGGGAGATCAGATGCCTGGCTCTGTCACAGAGCCCGTGGGGCTGGGGGGGCGGCTGACCCTGCAGCTGTGGGGCTGGGCCGTGGGGCAGTGCGTGTGAGGGCCTGTCCTCCCTCTGCCTCTAGCTCCTCCCTAACCCCAGTGCAGCTTGGACCTCCTGCCCTGTTCCTGGCCTCCCACCCTCTGCTTCTGCTTGGCCAAAACTCCTCAGCACCACTGGCTGCTGGGCTCTTCAGGGATCGTGCCTCATACCAATGATGGTGGGGAACATGGCCTGCCAACGCCTGCTCGGGGACCCAGTACTCACTCACCACAGTGCACCTGCCCCACACTGGATCTGGTCTCTGTGGGGGCATCCCCCACCACCACTCTGCAGCCTCTCTCACCTTGGGGCTGGGCAGACCCCCACTCCTCACAGCCCCTTACCCCACACTGCCCAGTGTGTGGGGGCTGTGAGCACCAGCCCCTCCGCTATGGCACCTCTGTGTGTGCTGGCCCCAAGGAATCAAAGAACTGGAATAGCTGAGACCTTGATGTATAATAAAGAGTGAAGGTGGCACAGGGCCTGCTGTCCTGTTAGGAGGGGGGAGATGTTGCACCCCCTTTTCATGGCTGGGAGCCGAGCCCCCCAGAGCTGAGAGAGGGTAGCAAGGCTTGGCCCCTGGCGCTATGCCAAGGGGGTCTTCACACTGCTCTGTGCCCAGCACCCCTGTCCCTGTGTGCAGAGGGAGCTGCAGAGGGGCAGGCTCCACAGGCAGGCCTGCGCCGAGCTGTGCCCGGTCTCAGCTGGACGGCAGCTCCAGGGCAGGGCTGTGCCAAGGGCGCCCGCCACCCCTGCGGGAGCTGCCTCCTGGATGTGACACTAATTGGGCCCCGGCAGACTGGCACAGAGAGCAGTGAAAGCTCGTCACCTTAACAAGGCCTAATGATGCTAGCTGGCATCACCACGCTGGGCTTATGCCCAGCCACAGCAGAGGCCACGGGCAGGTGAAAGCTCAGGGAGCTGGGGGCTGCCCTGCCAGGCTGTGCTTCCTCACCCCCCACGTCCTGCAGCACTGCTCCTGGGGCTGACGGGTGCTGTTCTGTGCCATGCAAAGGGCCAGCATGGAGCAGGAAAGCGATGAACCCCCAGGGTCCCCTGCTCAGCCCCATGGTGGCCAGCGGCAGGGGCGTTCCAGCCGGGCTGTGGTCCCACCAGCTGTGCCAGCCCTGCGCTCCCATGTGCACATTCCCTCTCACCACATCTCTTGTGGCAGCAGAACTGCAGCAGTCGCGCTGCCAGGCAGGACAGGCTGTGCCCGACACAGCCGCCAGCACAGCGCCCACAGCTGCAGTGCGAGGGCACTGCTTGTCTCCTGCGCATCAGGGAGCAGGGGGCTGGCAGCAGCCTGTGACCGCGTCTGTGCCGCCTCCCCCTGCTCCCACCCTGCCCTCTGCCAGGGCCCGAGCTGCCTGCAGGGGCTCCCCCGGGGCACCTCTGCCCGCACCAGGTGGGGCTGCGGGCTGCCCGTCCTCCCCCAAAGCTCCCCTGCTGGCCTGGAAGGGTGCGGGGGCCATCTCCAGGGGGGCAGCTGTGGCTCCATCCTCGTGGCAGAGGCAAGACACCCTCAGGTCCCAGCGTGTGCCTGCGCTCCTCTGCCCACACCCACGGGCACCTGCAGCCAGCGGCGGCCGCGCAGGGTGGGAGCCGGGGGAGGCAGCTCCGGGGGACGCGGGGCTGGGCTGAGCGCGCCGCGGGGGTTCTGCTGGCTGTACCGCTGCTGCCACGGCCCACGGTAAATGTGTTCGTGCCGGGGGCCGGGACAGGGCAGCCCCAGGCCGGGGCNGGGAACGGACCCCCGGCCCGCTCTCCCGGGGCTGGCGCGGTCTAGCTGCCCCCGCCGCTCCGCCCGTCCCCGCCGCCGAGCCGAGCCGGTTCCCGGGAGTGGGGCGGGGCAGGGACAAGCGACAGCGCCCGCAGCTCCCGAGAGCGACCGCCGGTGATGCGGGGGGCAGTGCCAAGCAGTCGGGCGGGGCTGGGGCACCGGGCTGTGCCCCCCTNGCCTAATGATGCTAGCTGGCATCACCACGCTGGGCTTATGCCCAGCCACAGCAGAGGCCACGGGCAGGTGAAAGCTCAGGGAGCTGGGGGCTGCCCTGCCAGGCTGTGCTTCCTCACCCCCCACGTCCTGCAGCACTGCTCCTGGGGCTGACGGGTGCTGTTCTGTGCCATGCAAAGGGCCAGCATGGAGCAGGAAAGCGATGAACCCCCAGGGTCCCCTGCTCAGCCCCATGGTGGCCAGCGGCAGGGGCGTTCCAGCCGGGCTGTGGTCCCACCAGCTGTGCCAGCCCTGCGCTCCCATGTGCACATTCCCTCTCACCACATCTCTTGTGGCAGCAGAACTGCAGCAGTCGCGCTGCCAGGCAGGACAGGCTGTGCCCGACACAGCCGCCAGCACAGCGCCCACAGCTGCAGTGCGAGGGCACTGCTTGTCTCCTGCGCATCAGGGAGCAGGGGGCTGGCAGCAGCCTGTGACCGCGTCTGTGCCGCCTCCCCCTGCTCCCACCCTGCCCTCTGCCAGGGCCCGAGCTGCCTGCAGGGGCTCCCCCGGGGCACCTCTGCCCGCACCAGGTGGGGCTGCGGGCTGCCCGTCCTCCCCCAAAGCTCCCCTGCTGGCCTGGAAGGGTGCGGGGGCCATCTCCAGGGGGGCAGCTGTGGCTCCATCCTCGTGGCAGAGGCAAGACACCCTCAGGTCCCAGCGTGTGCCTGCGCTCCTCTGCCCACACCCACGGGCACCTGCAGCCAGCGGCGGCCGCGCAGGGTGGGAGCCGGGGGAGGCAGCTCCGGGGGACGCGGGGCTGGGCTGAGCGCGCCGCGGGGGTTCTGCTGGCTGTACCGCTGCTGCCACGGCCCACGGTAAATGTGTTCGTGCCGGGGGCCGGGACAGGGCAGCCCCAGGCCGGGGCTCGCCCGGATCCCTCTGCCGCCCCAGCCCAGCCGGTCCCGGTGCGTCGCTGTTTCTGGGCTGTGTTTACCTGCAGCGGGACAGCGGCGGCAGACACGGACCCGTCACCGCCGGCGGCGGCCGGAGCGCGGGTGTTGAGGCGGCCGGCGGCGGCGCGGCCGAGATCCGCCCGGGTCCCCGAGGGTCCGAGCGGCTCCCGCGGCGGGACCGCCAGCTCGGGGCACGGCAGGAGCGGGCGGNTGAGTCGCCACAGCCGCTGCCGTCGCGGCTCCGCTGAAGTTTTCGCCGAGCGCGCCGGACCCGGTCCCCGCCGGTCCCGAGATGCGTTCGGGAGCCGCCGCGAGCCCAGCCCCGACAGGTACGGGGAAGGGAGGGAGGGGGACAGGGAGCGCCCAGAGCGGTCTCGGAGCTCGGGATGTCGCATGTCCCGTCGCGGGGATGTGGCTTCGAGTGACGACTGCGCAACCCCGCGGCCATGAATTGAGCCCCGGGACCCCAGAGCAGCAGCTCCCAGAGCCGCCCCGACTGGGAAAATGAACCCCTGGGTGTTCTGGGCGCGGGGTTCCCGCAGGGCTGTGCCCGCTTCCCTTCCGACCGCTGCCGCTGCCATCCCTGGCAGGGGCGCTGCCGTCGGACTCTCAGCACCCCTGGGCTCTGCCCCGGCTGCGGTGAGCCCCCGGCAGCGATTCCAGCTGAACTCCGTCTCTTCGGGAGCAATTCCCGGAGCAGCCCTCAGTCGGGGTGGGACGCGCGTGGTCTCCCTGCTGTGGGCACAGTAGTGCCCAGAGGTCTCCTGCCGAGGGGCCGAAGCGGGGGACACTTTGCCAGGGCCCAGCTCGCCCCAAGCTCTCTGGGTATTACGGGGGCCTGGTGCGAGTGCCCTTTGTGACTCTGTCCCGAGCTCTGCTGTGTCAACACGGTGTTGGTAAATGGCTTTGTTTAACCAGGACATGTCGGGTATGTGACCTTGCCGTCCTCCTGGTTGCAAGTGCATCTCCAAAGCTGCTGCGGGTCCCCTCTGCCCGGCACTGCACTTCCCTGGGGGTGCTGAGGGAAGCAGGCACCGCGGGGTCAGGCTGCTCCCCTCGCACAGAGCGGCCTGAGGACG
The DNA here is from genome assembly GCA_013400635.1 of Hypocryptadius cinnamomeus. Taxonomy (NCBI): domain Eukaryota; kingdom Metazoa; phylum Chordata; class Aves; order Passeriformes; family Zosteropidae; genus Hypocryptadius; species Hypocryptadius cinnamomeus. The sequence continues at coordinate 6,212 of VYZP01067498.1, forward strand.
GAGCATCAGCTCTGCTGAGCCCTTGCCGTGCACCCCACGGCACAGCGCCTGCCGCGGGTGTCCTGACCCACACCAAACTCAGTGATTGCCCCTGTGATTTTGTCTGTGCATCAGCAGGAAAATTTAGGGCCTGCAGGACCCCTCGTCAGCGTGTTAGTGCTGCCCCAGCTGCCAGCTCCTGTGGCTTCCCACCAATCCTGCTCCTTTCTGCACACTGCGGTGCATTTCTTTTTTTTTTATGTTCTGTTGCCTAGAGAGGGGAAAAGAGAAAAGGCTGAACAGAGAATAGGCAAAATGTGGATTAAAAATAGTTAATGAAAAAATGTGACCACAAACCCTGAGCAGCAGCACAGGGCTAAAACCAGCCACTGGGCACAGCATCTCCATGCACCTCGCTGTGCCAGGCAAGGACAGGGGCAGGGGAAGCCGGGCACGGGGGAGATGGGATGGCTGCTCAGCTCCGTCCCCCTGTGCTCCACCACTGCATCCTGCTTTGTCCTGCATCCCCATGCCCTTGTTTATCCACCCCAGCACTGGGGTCGTGTGCACATGCCTGTGGTGCCAGTGGATGGCTGGGCACGTGTGGCCCCGCAGCACCCCTGCCTTGCTGGGGCTGCAGCCTGGCTGTACCCGGGGCTGCAGATCTGCTGCTCGGGTAGGCGGGTGTGGAGCTCCCAGTGCAGGGGAGTGTGCGCACTAGCCTGTCTGCACTGACCTTTTCCTAGGCTTTTCCCAGCCCTGTGCCTCCCCTGTGACACGCTAACCACACGTGTCACACCGTGCCTCTTGTGCCTTCCTTCTGTGCTTCACAGGTTTTCGTGCAACGTGATGAACAAAAACACCCCTTTCCTTGAGCAGGGATGGGGTGCTGTGTGGCTCAGCATCCCCATGCCAGAGCCAGCTGGGCAGCAAGATAATTTGGCTGCTGCCAGGCTGTGCCATGGTCCCTCTTTGGTACAGGGCAGCTGTGCAGGTGTCCCCTGAGCATGCCTTGTGGTGAGTGGGCAGCAGTGGAGGTGATGCAAAGAGCATTTGTCCTCTTTGCATCCTATGCTCCTGTTGACGAAAACACTGTCAGGGCTGGTTTGGGTTTTCTTGGTCCAAGGTGACACAGAATCCGACATCACCAGTGCCTGGTGACGCTGGCTCTCTCCATGTGTCAGGGCTTCCACAATCATGTAGCTCTGTGCAAACAAGTCACAGCCTTGCAGCACAAGGACTGTTCTGGGCTGCTCAGCTTCTCCTTTGCTGCCAAAGTTCCTTGTACTTAGTTCTCAAAGAAAGAATGGAGAAGGGGAGTAGGAAACATCCCCGAGCTTCCAGCATGGGCGCGGGGCAGGGACGGTGCAGGACAGACCTCCTGGGCCTCCCTGCCACGGCCGCCTCCCCCAGCCCTGCCCCGCTTGCCATGGTCCCGAGTAGAAAGTGGAGCAGCATCTGCAGGGCCAGGCTGGCACTGGCATTGCATCAGCTCTGGCCCAGCACCGTCCCCTCCCCTGCCAAGTGCCAAAGCCCCTGCCGTGCTGGCATGTAGCTCCAAGCTCCAAGCCAAGCCAGCCGTGGAAGGCACCGCATTAGCACATGGGGGGCTAATCCCTGTGTCCAGAGGCTGCACAGCCCCCACAGCTGCCTCCAAGCCAACGGGGCTGTGCTGGGTGCAGGGCTGGGCTCACAGGAGGCCAAGTCCCCAGCCCGCCGGGGAGGCAAGAGTCCTGTGGGACCAGGCTCTGGGGGCTGCGCCAGCCTCACTGCGCTTGTGCAGGGCTGTGGCTGTGCCAAGGTGCTCCCAGGTCACGTTGCAGATGCCCATGAGTGTCCTATGGAGACTTCACCAAGCCGCTGATCCACATGACTGTCGGCCGCAGAGATCCCAGATGTGGAGCTCATTCTCTCACACGTGCAATGGCAGCAATGCCAGAGGGGCTGGGGTGGAAAAATCCTCAGGGGAAACTGGCCATGATGGGATGAGGAGAGAGTCTCTTCCTGGGCAGGGCTGGGCACTCACTGGGGGTCCATGCTGGTACAGAGCTGCTGCAGGGTGGCGTGGAGGCTGCACACCCATCAGTGGGGAGCAAAATCCCAACACAAGCCTTTTCCCATCCATGCCCTCTGTCTTGGTGCAATGCCATGGCAGCAGTGCACCCTCAATTTGCCCTGCACCCTGCCTGGGCTGGCCCCTGCCTCCTGACCACCCTGCTGCCATGAGCTGCAGGTCAGATGGGGGCCACAGGGACACCAGTCAAGGGGAACAGGGGTCCTTGCTTTGCCCTTCCTTTGTGGCTGCAGGGGTTGGCACTGCTGGCTTGGGAAAGGCAAATGCAGACGCCAGTGACAGCCCCACGCTGAGGGCAGAGGAAGGTGCCTGTGTCTGACCCCTCTGGCCCCCAGCACTGGGGCTACCAGCAGTGGTGTTGCACGTAGCCACCTCCTTGTTCCTGCTCTCCTGGCACAGGGTCTCTTCCTCACAGCTCTGGCTCCAAGTGGAGTTGTGCTGGGTGTTTGCAGCCTGGCTCCACGAAGGTCAGCAGCCACGGGACCGTGACACAGGAACATACCCCACTGTCCAACACCAGCGTGGGGCAAAAGTCCCCTGGACACCCGCTGTCATGCACTGCAGCCCCTCAGAGGCACCAATCCACAGGCCAGGCACCCTCCACCCACTGCTTATGACGTGGTGTGGTGGGGGATCCCCAAAGCCTGGCCCCAGCTGGGCATGAGGTGCCAGGGCAGGGAATGTGGCACTGGGAGCCAGCTGGGCGCAGCAGGAGGTGGTGAGGATGTGGGGCCAGGTGCCTTGTGCAGAGCTGCCTGTGGCACCCGAGCACAGCTGGGAGGGGCTGCAGCAGGTCCTGAGCCGCTGCCCGAGGCTCCACAGGCTCTGCTGCCAGGCAGTGTCAGCTCTGGGGAGGTGCCTGTGCTGCCAGTGGTCCCGGCCGCCCCAGACCTTGCTGTTCCACCACACAGAGTTCCACCACACTGCTCCCTGTCTGCCACTGCCCACCGGCACCAGACCAGGGAGAGCTGGTCCACGGCTACTTCTGCACTCCCAGGTCTCTGCTGGAGACAGCCCTGTCTGCAGGGACCCCTCGTCCTGTGGGTAGCGGGGACCTGGCGTGGTGCCACGGTTGTGCAGCGCCACAGGCAGCTGGGGCAAAGGGCCTGGGCAGGGTGAGGGGGAAGACCCACGCCGGGGCTCGGAGCATGACTGGCCCCCGTGCCAGGACCCCTCACCCAGTGCAGTCTGCCCGGCTTGGCCACAGTGGGGCCAGGGCCGGAGCGGCTGCCAGATGGGGGGAGTCCAGGGCAGAGGCCTCCCTGCTGCTAAATCCCACTGCAGCAACTAAAAATAGCGACACCTCTGCCCCAAAGTTGCTCCCCGGCTGTGCAGAGGGGTTGACAGCAAGTCACTGTGACCCATGGGCCTGGAGGAGCATTCCCAACCAGGGCAGGGACTGATGCTTGGCCAGGGACTGGCACTGGCATCTTCCCGTGGGACTGGGACATAGGTGGCAGCGGCATGGGACACGTAGGGACGATGTGCTGGAGGGGGGCACGGGGATGGTGGGATCGGGCTAGCAGGGGAACAAGGACAGGAATGCTGGCATGGAGGAAAGAGACAGGGATCCTGAGGTGGGATGAGAGAGGGACTAGGACAGGGACACTGGCTGGGCAGCAGTGTTGCTGGGGTGGGGCTGGGATGATGACAAAGACAGGAATTCTGGAATGGTGAGGTGGCTAGTGGGCACTCAAGAAAGGTCCCTGTTCACAGAGCCCACCCAGTGAGAACTGTCCCAGGAGACAGCTCCCTCTGTCCTGGGACTGGCTAAATAAGGCCATGGCAGGTCCTGCTCCCCGAGCTGCATCTGGAGCCCCACGCTCTGATTAATGAGCTGCTCCGGCAGCCACTTGCGACATGGCAAGTGGGTCTGCACGGATGGAGGAAACACGACTTTCCCAGGGATAAAAATAGGCACAGGCAGAGCAGCGAGCCCTGGGAGCAGACTGGTCGGGGAGCACGACGCTCTGGCTGGTGCCCAGGGGGAGCCCAGGGCTGGGGTGATGCTGCAGTGCCTGTGGTGGCACTGTCACTGCCGTCCATCCCACCCCCCGGCTCGGCTGCCCGCACCCCACACAGCTGGGCTGTGCCATGGGGCTGCTGCCATAATGGGCCCTTGTGGGAAGAGCCGAAATCCTGCTCAGGAGCCCCATAACCGGCTTAGGGGGATGGAGGGAATTATGGCACCTCGTGAGCCACGGCCTGTGGAGCGCCTGGACCCCATGTCAGGCAGGCCCCACGTCACTGCCTGGAGCTGGGGGTGATGGACCCACAGGGGCACAGCCCAGCTGAGCTTGTCCTAGAGCCACAGCAGCCCCACGAGCCAGGATCCTTGTGGGTTAATGGCCAGTGTCCCCACCCCTGCTGGCCCCGTGCTCTCTGTGGCTCCCTGGCCACTGCCATCCACGGTGGGTGCTGCTGCCAGACCGTGGCTGGGTGTCAGTGGCATGAGAGTGTGGAGACAGGGGAGCCCAGGTGCCAGCCTCTCTGCCTGAGAGGGTGCTCAGTGTGAGGAGGGGTCCCTTCAACCGTGGGGGTCTGCATTCTCAGGACTTAGCAATGATGCACAGCTGGGTCCCAGCAGCAGTGTGGGGTGGCACCAGCCCGGGTTTTCTGTGGGGGTCTGGAGGCAGCACTGCCACTGCACTCCAGCCACACAGGGGCCGAAACTGGCTTGGCAGCAGAGAACCTGCATGGTCACTGTCCCAGTGCCTTCCTGGGGAGGATAATACAGGCGCTTGGTGCAAAAATGAGTGAACAAATATCTGAATGTGAGCACCAAACAAGGTCGGGTGAGGATGGGGACAGGAGTGAGGCACCACGGCTGTGGCTGGCTGTGTGCCAGAGTGGCTGCCTCCAGCCCCACCTGCCCTAGCCCCATGTCCCCCAGCTGTGTCCCAGGAGTGCCCGTGACCAGGCGTCTTGCACAGGGTTGCCCACATGCCAGGGCCGTCGCCACCAGGGTGGAGAAGCTGCTGAGGGCCAGTAGGAAGCCGTGTGCCCTGCGCTGTGTCCCATGCATGTGGTCCAGAGGAGGGATGTCCCAGCCACGCCTCCTCACCCTCCTGGTGCTGCTGCTCTGCTGCCAGGTAAGGATGAGCTGTCACACATGAGGGTGCTCTGCCCCACGCTCAGCCCACTACCCACGCAGGACTGCCACCGAGCCACCCCATCCACTGCCTCCCCTCACCATGGCATGTGGTACAGCATCTGATGCCCCTTTGTGCCTCCTCATGGCATGGCATGGCTCAGAATGGCACGGCATGGCTCAGAATGGCACGGCATGGCTCAGAATGGCATGGCATGGCATGTTCGCCTGCACTCGCCTGTGCCTGTCCCCAGGCTGGGGTCACAGCCTGGCACAGCGTGGTGGCCCCTGCGAGCAGGACACGTGTGACAGTCCCTGGTGCCCGCAGGGTCCCTCTGCTCAGATCACGGATCACGTCGTTGAGAGATGGAAGGAGTACAGCGAGGAGTGCCAGCGCAACATGAGCCGCCTGCCTGCGCCCACAGGTCAGCGCCTGTGGGGTCCCGGGGGGTTCTGGTGGGATGGGGTGGGGACAGGGTCCCAGCAGGATGGGGGACGGAGCAGAGGGGGCAGTGGAGGGTGAGGCCAAAGCGCCACCAGCTGCTGTCCTCCTGCAGAGCTGGTCTGTAACCGCACCTTCGACAAGTTCTCGTGCTGGCCCGACACGATGCCCAACAGCACAGCCAGCGTGCCCTGCCCCTGGTTCCTGCCCTGGTACCAGAAAGGTAACAGAGGGGAGGTGTGTGCACGTGCAGCTGTGCAGTGTGTGCAGCTGTGCAGTGTGTGCACATGCAGCTGTGCAGTGTGTGCAGCTGTGCAGTGTGTGCAGCCATGCTGTGTGTTCACACACGTGTGCAGCTGTGCAGTGTGTGCAGCTGTGCAGTGTGTGCACACACATGTGCAGCTGTGCAGTGTGTGCAGCTGTGCAGTGTGTTCACACACGTGTGCAGCTGTGCAGTGTGTTCACACACGTGTGCAGCTGTGCAGTGTGTTCACACACGTGTGCAGCTGTGCAGCGTGTGGCACACCTCACCATGCCCTCCCCTCACAGTGAAGCACAAACACGTCTTCAAGACCTGTGGGCCAGACGGACAGTGGGTGACAGGGCCACGGGGACAGTCCCTGCGCGATGCCACACAGTGTGAGCAGGATGACGAGGACCTAAAGGCGCAGGTGGGCAGACCTGGGCAGCAGGGGTGTGGGGGTCCCTGCCTGCCCCCCTGCCTGCCCTCCGTCTGGCCCTGCCCTCACTTGCTCCATCCTCTTCCAGGAAAAATTTGCCAAGACCTATGGCAGCTTCAAGGTGATGTACACCGTGGGCTACTCTGTGTCCCTGTGTGCGCTGCTGCTTGCCCTGGCCCTGCTGCTGGGCTTCAGGTGGGAGTTTGGGCATGGCTGTCCACAGGGTGGGCAGGTGGAGGCCAGGGGTCCATGCACGGGCATTGACAATGGCCCCCAAATCCACAGCAAGCTGCACTGCATGAGGAACTACATCCACATGAACCTCTTCGCCTCCTTCATCCTGAAGGGCGTCTCCGTGCTGGTCATCGACGCCCTGCTCAAGACCCATTACAGTGACAAGATCGACGGCTACAACGTGCAAGTCTGGCTGAGCGACGAGGTCAGTGCAGTGCTGCAGGGACAGGGACAGGGACAGGGACAGGGACAGGGACAGGGACAGAGACAGGCAGTGCTGTGGGGCTGGGGTTGGCTGGCCTGGGGGCACTGGTGGGGCTGGGGCACAGGCAGTGCTTCAGCCCTGACCCCTGCCCACAGGCAGCTGCAGGCTGCCGGGCAGCCACCGTCTTCATGCAGTACGGCATTGTGGCCAACTACTGCTGGCTGCTGGTGGAAGGCATCTACCTGCACAACCTGCTGGTGGTGGCTGTCTTCTCCGAGAGGAGCTACTTCACCCTCTACCTGTGCATCGGCTGGGGTGAGTGTGGGTGGGCTGAGCCCCCTGACCCTGTGCCCTGCTGTGCCTCACCCGTCCTCTGCTCACCTCCCCTCAGGGGCACCCATGCTGTTCCTCATTCCCTGGGTCATTGTGAAGTTCCTCTACGAAAACATACAGTGAGTACCAGCTCCAGCTGCTGGCTGGAGGGGGGCACAGGGCACAGGTAGGTGCATGTGGGGCTGTAGGGACGTTGTGATGGCCCTGGAGTCACTCCACACCATTGCCCATGGCAAGGAGCAGGGTTCTGGGCTTTAGTGCTTGCTTGATTCAGGCTGCCAGTGCCATGCCAGTCTCCAGCAGCTGCCTGGTCAAGGGGTTTCCTGGCAGTCCCCATCCCTCCATTCTGCAGGTGCTGGTCCACAAACAACAACATGGGCTTCTGGTGGATCCTTCGCTTCCCCGTGTTCCTGGCCATCCTGGTGAGCCCACTGCAGCCCCCTGCTCGAGTCTGTCTCACAGGCCCCAGGAGGGCTGTGGGAGGGGCTGCCGAGGGCAGGGGAACAGAGGTGTCCTGTCTGCCTCTGGCTCTGCCTGTGCTCCTGATGGCTCACTCCATTCCATTGCAGATCAACTTCTTCATCTTCATCCGCATCATTCAGATCCTTGTTTCCAAGCTGCGTGCACACCAGATGCGCTACACTGACTACAAGTTCAGGTGGGTGCTGGGCACGGCTCACCTGTGTTCCCAGGGCGCACACGCCTGCGTGCCCACCCGTGACCCCGTCCCACAGGCTGGCCAGGTCCACGCTGACGCTCATCCCGCTGCTGGGCATCCACGAGGTGGTCTTCGCCTTCATCACGGACGAGCACGCCCAGGGCACACTGCGCTACGTCAAGCTCTTCTTCGACCTCTTCCTGAGCTCCTTCCAGGTGAGCCCAGCCCTCCCAAGCCAGCCCTCCAAGGGGAGACTCAGTCTCAGGAGAGACTAGACTGAGGTCTGGTTATGCTCTTCACGCCTCTCCTCCCCTTCCCAGGGTTTGCTGGTGGCTATTCTCTACTGCTTCGTCAACAAGGAGGTGAGCAGGACAGCGGGGCACGGGCAGCAGGGGCACGGGGTCACACTGACAGCTGCTGCCCACAGGTGCAGGCAGAGCTGCTGAAGCGGTGGCAGCGCTGGAAGCTGGGGAAGGACCTGGCTGAGGAGTACAAGCACACCTACAGCCATGCACCCAGTGCCCGCAACGGCGCCGGCAGCACCTGCGAGAAGCACCAGCTGGTGAGTGGCTGCACCAACGGGCTGGGGCGCAGCCCGGCCCCCCAGCCCGGCTCCCAGCGCCTGGAGAGGAGCGGGCGCAGCGCTGCCGAGCACCTCGCCCTAGGGGGCCATCACCACTGCTATGAGTTTCCTGAGACCACGGCCGAGAGCCACTTCTGAGCCCGCAGCCAGGTGCGAGGGCTGTGCTGAGCCGCTGGGACGCCGCCCTGCCCTGCCCCGTCCTCACCGGGTGCTGGCGGGCACCGGGACCTGCCACCCTGGTGAGGGTGCTGCGCTGGGCACACGGACAATGGACACAGCGAGGCAGGCAAGTGGCACCTGGACCTCTGGAAGCGGGAACTGTGGGGTCAGGGGGATCTGTAGGGGTGGGAGTTTGTCCTGTGGTGCTTCCCTCGTGCACCTCTGAGTCCCTGTGCACAGTGCTGTAATTTATCTGTCATATCTGTAAATAGGTGTGGGCCCGTGCCGGGCTGCAGGGCCAGCTCTGTGTGTGCCTCGCTGTGGGGACTGGGGACACTGGGGACATTGGACATGTGTGGACTGTGCTCCCAAGCACCCCACAGATGCTCCCAAGCCACAGCCATGGGTGGGGAGCTGAGTCACCTGGCAGGGATGTGCTGCTCCAGAAGACAGCCCCGCTGCCTGCCCCACTGCCTGCCCCCAGCCTCGCAGCCCTGCTGCCCCACTGCCCGCCCCACGCTGCCGCACAAGTGAGGGGGCAGACATGCAGCGGCAGACATGCAGCAGCAGCCGCTGCAGCGCTGCCGGCCGGGGCTCCAGCTCCCCCAGCACGCGCTTTCCTTTGGCCGCTAATCGGCTCTGTCCTCTCGCTGCCAGGAGCCCTTAATTAAATCATTTGGCTCTGCCCGCGGCACCCCCGCTCTCCCGGTAGCCGGCCCAGGCCGTGGCCGGGCATCAGCCGGCGGCAGCGCTGGCTCGGTGAGCACAGCGGGTGCGGGGCTGCGAGCCCCCTGTGCCGACAGGCCGGGCTGGCCGGGGCGGGCTCACAGCGGTGGCCTAAGAGGCTTGTGCTGCGCACATGAGCGCTAAGCCCGGATGCCGCAGCTTTGGGCACCACAATCGCCCGGTGTGTGGGGATTAGGCCGGTGCCGCTCCCCGGCTGGGTTCACCCTGCCCGAGGGGTGGCGGCGGGACGGACAGCCGCCCTGCCGTGACCCCCACCGCCCACGGGCCTGGCCACGGGCACTGCCCGTCACCCATCCCTCCGCCCCGCCTGGCCCCGAGCGGGTGACGGCCCCCGATTGCCCAAGTCCCGCACACAGCCCGGCACAGGGGACGCGCTGAGCAGGGGCTGAGAGCCGGAGCTGCGCCCCGGCAGTCCCACCGTGAACACCGGGCAGGCGGCCGCCCCCCGGTAAATCGCACCCTGTCGCAGCACCGCCCGCCCGCACAGCCACGGCCCTGACACCCTCGGCTCCCCTGACACCCACCCGCGGCTCCACCGACACCCTCGGCTCCCCTGACACCCACCCACAGCTCCCCCGACACCCTCGGCTCCCGTGACACCCTCGGCTCCCCTGACACCCACCCACAGCTCCCCCGACACCCTCGGCTCCCCTGACACCCACCCGCGGCTTCCCCGACACCCTCGGGAGCCGTCGGGAGCCGTCGGGAGCCGCGCTGCCTGCGGGGTCCCCGGCCACAGCGAGGCACCGGCGGGGCTGGCGTGGCACGGCCGAAGAAGCGATGGCACAGACCGCGCAAAGCTTGGCTCCGGCAGCAGAGCCCAGCCCAGCACACAGTAATTTTCCTCTGTTTACTCGACTGCTTGCTGTCTGCCCTGGCCGAGCAGGACCCGGCGCCCGAGAGGCAGAGCAGCGCTGGCAGCGGGGATGGGAGCAGCAGAGACGGGGACAGAGGGTCTGGGCTGCGGGGCTCGGGGCTGTGGGGCGGGGGCGGCAGCACCGTGGGGCTGTGAGGACACAGGGACTGTGGCAGAACGGGCGAGGGGAGGGGAGCACAGTGCTGGGGGTCTGCCCAGGCCCCCAAGTGCAGGGATGGGGACAGGAACAGAGAGAGGGACAGGGATTACCCCGCTCACAGCCATGGTGCCAGAGCGGCCCCGGCAGCCCCCGCGGAGCCAGCGGCCCTACAGCCGCTGCCGTCACCGCGGCCTTCCTGACGTGGTAACGAGCCTAATTGAGGCAAATTGCTGGAGCACCGAGCAGTTTCTGGGAAGGTAAATATGGTCATGGCACGGGGCTGTGCCCTGCGCCTGCTGCTCCAGTGTTGCTGTGGCAACACCCCACTGTGGACCCCCAACCCCGCTGGGGCCAGGCTGGCCCCCAGACCTTGCCCAGCAAGGGTGGCCCTCTGTGTGCCACACAATGATGGGGACCCTTCAGGGACCTCAAGCCTGCCCCAGCCCATGGGTGTGCTGTGGAAATGTCCTGTGTCCCCTGGTGCTGAGGGGCAGCCCCCAGCACTCCCCATGTCCCACAAACCCCCAACAGCCCCAAGGAGGGATGGTGTCTGCCCAGGAGCCTCGTGCAGGGGCACGATGTCTGCCTGCACCAGGCCATGTCCCACAGCACCTGTGCCAGCCAGGCGTGTCCCAGAGCTGGGCACTCCCTGTGCTGCAGGGCTGAATCTGCAGCCCTGTGCCCTGGTCACCTCCAGCTCCCGCAGAGCCACGTGCTCTGGCCAGCAGCTCCCAATAACCACGGTTACTACAGCCGCCCAGGATGGCTGGGTCAGGAGGCAACACCGCTCCTGGGACCTCCCTGGAAGTGGGGCTGGCCCCGGCCCAAGGACACAGCTCTTGTGGGACTGCAGCACCATCCTGTCCCATCGCTGCAGAGCTGCTGCAACGGCACCCCTGCCTGCCTGGGCCCGGCGCTGCCAGCAGCACTGTCACCCATCCTGTGCTGTGCCCATCCTGTGCTGTGCCCATCCTGTGCTGGGCCCATCCTGTGCTGTGCCAGTCCTGGGCTGTGCCAGTCCTGTGCTGTGCCCATCCTGTGCTGTGCCCATCGTGTGCTGTGCCCATCCTGTGCTGGGCCCATCCTGTGCTGTGCCCATAGTGGGCTGTGCCCATCGTGGGCTGTGCCCATCCTGTGCTGTGCCCATCCTGTGCTGTGCCCATCGTGGGCTGTGCCCATCCTGTGCTGTGCCCATCCTGTGCTGTGCCCATCCTGTGCTGGGCCCATCCTGGGCTGTGCCTGTTCTGCCAGCGCTCAGGGGCACCCCCACCCTGAGGAACAGCACAGCCTGCGCGCGTGTGTGCACACGTACACCACACATGTACACCACACACACACACACGTACACCACACACACATGTGTGCACATGTACACCACACATGTACCACACACACACACACACATGTACACCACACACACATGTGCACACGTACACCACATACGTACACCACACATATGCACATGCACACAGACATGTGCAGACACAGGTGTGCACACACACACATGCACACACACCACATATGTACACCACACACACACACGTGTACACCACACACACATACACACACACACACACACGTGCACACACCCACACGCACATACGTGTACACACACACACACACACATGCACACACACATACTCACGTGTACACACACACAGGCAGGTGCTGCCCTCGGCTGCCCGATGGGAGCCGCTCGTTCCTGCTATCCAGAGGGATGAAGGCGCTGACAGCAGCCTGGCCAGGCTTGCAGGATGGTTTGGGTGGGGAGGGACCTTTAAACGTCCCCTGGCCCAGCCCCCACAGTGCACCAGACCAGGCTGCTCAGAGCCCGTCCAGCCTGGCTCTGAGTGTTTCCAGGATGGAGCACCCAAGCACCCCCGGCCTTTCCAGGCAGCCCGTGCTGGATCCTCACTGCCCCAAGCAGACCCCGCAGACAGCACGGCGCAGCCATGGCGCCAGTGCTGGCTGTGAAGCTCGTCCCAAGGCAGGGAATGGGGCTGAGGCAGCTCCTCACCCCCAGACTGGTGGCCTGGGCTGTGTCCCCCTGCCCTCCTGACACAGCCGGGCACGGCAGGCAGTGCCCCACCCCAGCACAGCCAGGCACCCCTAGGCGCGGCGCCTCGCAGGAAAATTCCCACTTTATCAAGGGAATTGAGCACCACAAATTGGTCTCCTAAGTCGATTCTGCTTGCTGCCAGGCCTCTTCCCCACCACCTAATTTGATGACAAACACGTTCCTCTCCTCCTCCCACCCTTTAATCTAATGAAGAGCACTGTGTCCAAGGCACAGGGAAATAAACCCTGATGAGGTCGATTTTTATAGGTAAACAGCCTGATTTCTCTGGCCTGTGGCCTCACTCCTCACACCCCTAACACCCACCACCTCCCCCTACTGCCTCACCATCCTTGCCCTGCAATTTGGCATCAGTCTTTATAAAAATCACCTGCTTATAGAATGGTTTTTGTACATTTCATTAGAGCTTGAGCAGCTGCTTTGCCTCTGGCCTTACTGTGCCCGAGCAGAGAGGAAAACAAGGCAGAAACTGGTGGGGCTGCAGCGGGGCTGTGCCCAGGGGCATGTGGGGGTCCTGCAGACCTGGGATGGCCCCAGATGGGTGCCCAGCCAGGGGGGCAGTGCTGGGCTCCATGGCAGCTGAACAGCAGCCTGCCTGGACACAGGACACGGCTCTGGACATGTTAAGGGCCTCGAGCCAGGGCAGCCCCACTGGCCTGTCAGGCTCCCTGAATACACCACAGGGCCCATCCCGCCAGAAGAGTGAAAGGAGAGGGGCTGTGACAGTGACAACCATCACTCCTTGTCCCCTACTACCTGCAGCTGCAGGGATGCGGGGCCTGGGGTGGCTCGAGAGGCAATAGGGGCTGAGTTCCCATCTTGCTGCGCCAGAACCAAGCAGCAGGAATGTTTTGGTGATGGGAGGTAAACAGGGTCGTGGCAAGTGTCAAGACACACTCGAGCAGAAATTCTAGCAATGCTAAGTATAGCCTAAATGCCATTAAAGCGGGAGAGGGAAGAGGATACGAGGGTATTAATAGTCTCAACATTTAAATCCTGGGTGCAGCCACAGCTCCCGGGATGCTGGCTGCCTGAGCCCAAGGGCACTGTGCCACCGACACGCTGCACCTGCCCGCAGGGAAACCAACAGCCAAGCAAGGCCAAGGCTGTTCTGCAAAACACAAACAGCTCCTGCTCTCTGCCCCTCGTCCACGCCCCAGAGCTGGGCCAGGCCGCAGCACCACACCAAGGCAGTCCCAAAAGGACACCAGCGTTTATTTACAACACTCCTCAAGTGACATACCACAGAAAGGAAAGGGTACAGTACAACTCAAGGACTCAACAAAGGAAAGGAATTGGCAGCCCCAAGTCCCTGCAGCCCTCCCCACAGCCACTGGCACTGCGCAGGCCTGGCAGCCCCATCCCCGCCAGCTCGGAGCACAGGCGGGCAGGGGGCTGCCAGCCCTCCCCACGGAGCAGCCCAGCAGCTCGGGTGGGCAAAGCTGACACAGTCACTCTCTCTGGCTCAGGCAAGGACGCAGGAACCATCCACGCAGTGCCAGCAGCGAGTGGCTCCACCACCTGCGGCACCCAGGGCGAGCTGCGGGGCCGGGTCTCTTCCAAGGGCTGCGTATCTGGAAAACGGTGTTAGTACAAAACTGCAGCGTTGCCAGGGCAAGGAGCTCCTGAGCCTTGCTCCGTGCAGCCCCACGGCTGCCCCCACGGCCACTGTCTCCTGTGGGGCTGCAGGTGGCCCAGGTCCCTCTGAGCACCTCTCAGAAGCCTGGGGCTGGTGCTGACACTCCACCTCTCCATCTGTAGGGAGAGGAACGCCTTCCTCTCCAGCACCACAGGGACCAGGCCTGATCTAAGCAGGTAGAAAATGTGGCCTCAGATGTGGCCCACGTGCTCTGGCAGCAAGCAGCCCAGGCAGCAACTTGCTGCCACAGTGGAACTGGGAGGAACCTGGCTATGGCCTCCCAGCCCTCAGCTGCACAGCGGGGCTGGACAGGGGTTGCTCGTGTCTGGAGGCACAGGAATAGACTCGACTGTGCCACCTGCCCTCGGCCAACCCCAGCACGGTGGAGCCTTGGTGCACAGGGGAAAGCGAGACCCCGTGCTGCCCGATCCAACAGCGCATCTGCCTCGGCCCTGCCCAGCCTGGCACAGAGGGCAGCGACAGAAGGGGAACAGGGGATCGGGTTGCTCAGCATGAAGTGGGGAAGGGCAGTTTGAGGCCAGAGAAAGCTATGAGCAGGGGGCTGGAATCCTTTGCAATAGGCTCTGGGCAGTCTCGGTGAGGCCCTGAGCATCCTCGACCTCAGGCAGCTTCAGAGCCAGCCCCCGAGCTGACTGGCTCTCCCGCAGGCTTTTAGGAGGACAGACCAGAGGAGGAAATCAACACAAAATCTCAAATTAAATCTGCTTGAGGACCTCAGGAGAGCAGCCGACCCGCAGGGAGGACCCGCTTTAGGACTTCTTCGCATCCTGTGTGTTCCTCCTCTTCAGATCACCCAGGTCGACGGGTTTAAACGCTGCAAAGGAGACAGGAGAGACTTTGGGGGCAGGGGCAGCACAGCCCCGCCCGGCACGCACAACCCCCGGGCCGGCACGGCCGGCGCGGTGCCCCCGTGCCCCGCACCTTTCAGGCTGGGGTTCGGCATCTTCTCCACGTACTCCTCGACCAGGCCGCGCTCGGAGCCCATCTGGCTGCGCAGGTCGCGCTCCACGCACTGCCAGGCTGCAGGGACAGGTCAGGGCCAGGGGCCGCTCGCCTCGGCCGCCCCGAGCCGCCCGCGCCCCCGCCCAGCGCCGCCGCCCCGCTCACCCTCGTAGATGAAGCGCACGTTCTCCTCGTGGGCCGGCGTGAAGATCTCGCTGCCGGCGCCGGGGGAGCGCGGGCCACCGCTCCGCTTTCCGTTGTACACCACCCGGGACACGGGGGAGCTGCAAGCGGAGCGCGGGGGGGAACTGAGCCGGGCCCGGGGCCGCGCTGGGCCCGGGGCCGGGCGGGGCTCACCTGGCCATGTCGGCGGCGGCGCTCGGCGGGGCTCGGCGGGGCCGGAAGGGGC